>VMDO01015539.1:0-50781 GCA_007922755.1 Pedetes capensis
TTTCAGTGGAGATAGTGTATCATCCATAAGCCTTTTAAATTATATTTGGATAAGCTTTTTTTCCTGACAAGAGCAGTTTTTTTCTGACATTGGACCTTTCTGATTTACAATGTCTTCCCTTCCCTCTTTTCCTGACCCCCATGCGTTTACATGTGGAAGCATGGCTCTGTTCTGAGGAAGCTGGCCTCTCTAACTGCTGGATTTAGCCATATTCCACAGGTCATATCACCAGTTAGCCCCAAGTCAGCAAGTGGCTCTAATAAAAGGAGCCTGCTTCCTACCGAATGTTACCACGCCAAAGAGAGGAGAGGACAAGGAACCCCTCTAAATTTATCATCTATTTGGCAGCCATTAAGAGTAAGGCCTTAGCCAGGCACAGTGGTGCCCAACAATAATCCCAGCAACTCGGGAGGCAGAGGCAAGGGTATCATGAGTTCAATGCCAGAGACAGCCTGTGTAATTTAGCAAGACCCTGACTCAAACCAGCAAGTAAAAAAATTCATTAGGGGTGCAGCTCAGTGGTAGACCAATTGCAAAGTATACAGGAGGCCCTGGGTTCAACCCCCAGTACCAAAAAGAAAAAAGGAAAAAAAAAAGAGTAGGAGCTTGAAGTAAACCCTTGAGATCTGAGGTTCTGCTCTCATTTATATGCCTGGTAAACCTATCCTTTCTTCTCAGGAAACTGCTTTTCAGCTGGACCTGAGTTTGGCACATTTCCCTTTCCCACTTACAAATCTTCTCTTTATCTTCAAACTTAAAGCCTTCAGCAGCTCTGTTAAGGACATAAGAAAACTGAGAAGGCTGGGCCAAGAGTGACTGATTCAGCCTGTTGACTTCATGTAATTCTGACTTCATAATAAATGGACTCATAATAACAATAGCCATCATTAATTTTGTGTGTCAGGCACTTTGTGTATATTATCTGATTTTCTTCAAGAAGATATGACATCAATTATCTTCTCCATCATTGTAACAAAGTGAAGAAGCTCAGAGAAGTTAAGTAATTGAATTAAGTTTACTTAGCTAATAATAGCTCACTGAGATTTACATCCAGGTCTTTCTGACCTTAGCACTTAGGCTGTTTCATTATGCCTTGCTACCCTTAGCTGGGATTAATGAGGGCCAGTGATTTGTGCATGTCAGGAAAGAAAACAGCATGGCGAACATGAGCATCAGAGTTAAGAGGTATAGGTGGGGGTTCTGCTGCTTTTCCATCTTGCTTGGAACTTTTAGTACTTGGAGTTTGTGAGAGGTTGACAAAGTAATAATGAAGCTCTTGTTTATTTCCTTTTTCAGTGGGGAAAGTGTCTCACTGTCTAGCCCAGGCTGGCCTCACTCAAATCACTAGTATCCCAGACTGTCCTTGAACTCATGACCCTCCTGCCTCAGCCTCCCTAGTGCTAGGATTACAGGTGTGTGCCACCACAGCCAGCATATTTGCATTTTCAACCAAAACTGTAATGTTGTATCAGAAGTAGGCTTGCTTTGAGTTTGTTTGTTCTGCCATGCTGGGGATCAAACCTGTCATGAGCAAACTATGCCAGTAATGTAGACAGGCAGAGCTATGTCTTTCCACAATGTCAGAAGTTATTAACAATAAATTCATAAACTATATCAATTTTGTTGGCTTTAAAGTAGTTTTGAGAGCTTGTTTGGAGATTCTAATAGGGGAGTATAGCTACTCAGATATCCTTGACCAAAGAACAGTCCTTTTCTATTGGTGATGGACACTGGTGTATCCCACAGGAGGGACACATGAGGGAGGAAGGGGACACCCACCTAGCCAGCCAGACCAGCCAAATCAACCCTGGTGATCAATGAGGTAGCAGATATCACAACCATTTCACCCTCACGTCAGCTTTCAGTATTCTTGATTTCACTTGGTATTTGTGACCATTGTCAATCCCAGGCTTATTCCATTCCAGTCTTAATTATTAATGAAATAATTCTCAAATTGCACTTTATACAATTATATATAAGTTACAGAATGGCTAAGAAAGAGTTAAACTGGCCACAGGGCTCAAAGGGGCCTTACTAAAGGCAGTGGCTGAGACTTGATACAAAGAAAGTCATTGCAAGTGGTTCATTAAGATATTTTTAAACACTTGTTAATAATTACTTTTAGCTAGTGTACAACTTAATAGGTTTCATTATGACATTTCCATACATATACCTCATTGTACACTACTCATTCATCTCCCCCATTACCCTCTCATGATCATGCCCCTGTCCCTTTCCTCCCCATCAGTGGGCCCCTGTCTGTTTGCATATCTTCTTTGTGTGTATATGTGTATATTTATATATCACACGTGTATATAAAATCCAGATTTTGCCCTTGAGAGCAAAACATATGATATTGCTCTCCTCGCACCTATTGTCCTTTCTTATTGCCATCCCCCTCTTTTTATTCATTTTCTCCCCCAGTAGAGTCCCCCTTCTACTTTCATCTACCATCCATATTTAAGAGAAAACATGTGACATTTGTCTTTCTGATTCTGAGTTCATTTAAAATGATAATCTCTAATTCCATCCATTTTTCTTCAAATGCCATTTCATTCTTCTGTATGGCTGAATAAAACTCAATGGTACATATATACTACATTTTCTATATTCATTAATCTATTAGTGGACACATAGTTTGATTCCAAGTCTTGGCTATTTTGAATAGTGCCACAATAAACATGGATGAGCAGGTATCTCAGAGGTATATTGACTTAATTCCTTTGGATATATATCCAGGAGTGGTATAGCTAAGTCATATGGTAGTGGTGGTGGTTAGGTGCCATCAAGTAGGGTCCGACTCATAGTGACCCTATGTATAGCAGAACAAAACACTTCAATTCAGTGCCAGGCACATGATCTTATTTATGTTTAAGACCATTGTTGCAGACACTGTGTAAATCCATCTAATGGAGGGTTTTCCTTTTTTCATTGACCTGCCACTCTCCCAGACATGATGTCTTTCTACAAGGATTGGTCTCTCCCGACTACATGTCTGAAATATGTAAGACACAGTCTAGCCATCCTTGCTTCCAAGGAGCACTCTAGTTGCACTTCTTCTAGGACAGATCTGTTGGTTCTTTTGGCAGTCCATGGTATATTCAATATTCATCTCCAGCACCATAATTCACAAGCACCAATTCTTCTCCTGTCTCCTTTATTCCGTGTCCAGCTTTCATAACCATATGATGTGACTGAAAATACCATGGCATTAGTCAGGCGCACTTTCATCTTCAATGTGACATCTTTACCTTTCAAAACATTAAAAAGATCTTTTGCCACAGCGTTTCCCATAGCAATGCATCTTTTGATTTCTTGGTTGCTACTTCCACGGGTATTGATTATAGAGCCAAGCAAAGCAAAGTCTTGGACAACCTCAATCTTTTCTCCATGTATTGTGAAGTTGCATACTGACCCAGTTGTAAGGATTTTTGTTTCGTTGATGTTGAGGCACAATCCATAATGAAGGCTATGTTCTTTGATCTTCATCAGTAAATGTTTCAAATGTTCTTCACTTTCAGCAAGCAGAGTTGTGTCATCTGCATAATGCAGGTTGTTAATGAGTCTTCCTCCAATCCTGATGCCGCGTTCTTCTTTATGAAGTTCAGCTTTTTGGATTATTTGCTCAGCATAGAAATTGAAGAGATATGGTGAAAGGATACAGCCCTGATGCACACCTTTCTCGACTTTAAACCAAGCAGTGTTTCCTTATTCTGTTCGAATGACTGCCTCCTGGTCCATGTACATATTCCTCATGAGTACAACTAAGTGCTCTGGTATTCCCATTCTTTTTCTATTTTTTTTTTTATTTTATTTATTTATTTATTTATTTATTTATTTATTTATTTATTTTGCGGTATTGGGGGTTGAAGCCAGGGTCTCGTGCTTGCTTTGCCAGTGCTGGACCACTGAGCTACACCCCCAGCCCATTTTTTTTAATTTTTGAGACAGGGTCTCGCTAAGTTACACAGGCTGCCTCTGGTCTCGAACTTGCAATCCTCCTGCCTCTGCCTCCCAAGGTATTCCCATTCTTTGAAGTGTTATCCATAATTTGTTATGATCCACAGAGTCAAATGCCTTTGCATAGTCAATAAAACATAGATAGACATCTTTCTGATATTCTCTGCTTTCGACTGATATCCGTATGACATCAGCAATGATGTCCCTGGTTCCCCACCCTCTTCTGAATCCGGCTTGATTTTCCCACAGTTCCCTGTCTACATACTGCTGCCATCATTTTTGAATAATCTTTAGTAAAATTTTGCTTGCATGTGATATTAATGATATCGTTTGGTAGTTTCCACAGTCAGGTGGATCCCCTTTCTTGGGAATAGACACAAATATGGATCTCTTCTAGTCAGTTGACCAGGTAACTATTTTCCAAATCTCTTGGAGTAAACACACAAACACCTCCAGTGCTGTATCTGTTTGTTGAAACATCTCAATTGTTATTCCATCAATTCCTGGAGCCCTGTGTTTCGCCATTTCTTTCAAGGCATCTTCTACTTCATCCTTCAATACCATTGGTTCCTAGTAATATGCGACCTCTTGAAATGGTTGGTCATCTACCAATTCTCTGTGTATTCCATCTTCTTTTGATGTTTCCTACATCATTTAATATTTTCCTTGTAGAATCTTTCACTATTGCCACTCGAGGCTTGAATTTTTTCAGTTCCTTAATCTTGCGAAAAACAGTGTGTCCTTCCCTTTTGGTTTTCTGTCTCCAGCTCTTTGCACATGTCATTACAATATTTGATTTTGTCTTAAGCTGCCTTCTGTTTAGTTCCTTAAATTCATCATGTCTTCTTTTTTCTTTAGCTGCTCAACGCTCAAGTGCAAGTTTCAGGGTCTCTTTTGTTTTTAGTTTTTTGAAGAACCGTCATACTGATTTTCATAGTGGCTGTCCTACTTCCATTTCTGCCAGCAATGTATAAGGGTTCCTTTCTCCTGGTAACCTCGCCAGCATTTGTTGTTGTTTGTTTTCTTGATGGTAACCATTCTGACTGAGGTGACATGGTATCTCAATGTAATTTTGATTTTCATTTCCCTGATGGTTAAGGAACTTTTTTTTTCATATGTTTATTGGCCATTTGTATTTCTTCTTTTGAAAACTGTATTCAGTTCATTTGTCCAAACTCTGTTTAATTCATTTGTACTGGAGAGTTGAACCCAGGGCCTCATGCATGCTTTGCAGGTACTCTACCACTGAGCCTTACCCCCCCAGCCCACTTTTTACTTTTTATTTTGAGACAAGGTCTTGCTAAGTTATGCAGGCTGCCTCTGGCCTCAAACTTGGAATCCTCTTGCCTCCACCTCCCAAGTCACTAGGATTATTGGGGTACCACCAAACCCAGCTCATTTGCCCATTTTTTGATTGGATAATTTGGTTTTTTGGTGTTTAATTTTTTTAGCTCTTTATATATTCTAGATATTAATCATCTGTCTGACGTATAACCGGCAAAGATTTTCTCCGATTCTGTAGGCTGTTTACTCTGTTAATTGTCTCCTTTGCTCTGCAGTAGCTTTTAAATTTCGTTTGTCAATTCTTGCTCTTGTTTCTGAGATGTTGGGGTCCTATTCAGAAAGTCCTTGCTTAGGCCTATATCTTGAAGTGTTTTCCCTATTTTCCTCTAGCAGTTTCAGAGTTTAAGGTCTTACATTAAGGTCTTTGATCCATTTTGAACTGACTTTGGTACAGGGTGAGAGAGAGGAACCTAGTTTCATTTTTCTACATGAGAATATCTAGTTCTCCAAGCACCATTTGTTAAAGAGGCTGTCTTTCTTCCAGTTTATGTTTTTGGCGTGTTTGTCAAATATCAGTTGTTTGTAGCTGTATGGGTTTGTTTTTGTATCTTCTATTCCATTGGTCTACATATCTGTTTTTGTGCCAGTACCATGCTGTCTTTGTCACTGTGGCTGTGTAGTATAACTTGAAATCAGGTGTGGTGATACCTCCTGCATTACCCTTTCTACTCAGGGTTGCTTTGGCAATTTGGGGTCTTTTAGGATTGTTTTTTCTGTTTCTGTGAAAAGTATCATTGGAATTTTGATGGGAATTGCATTATCTGTAGATTACTTTCGGTGATACAGCCATTTTTACAATATTAATTCCATGAGCATGGGAGGTCTTTCCATCTTCTAGTGTTGTCTTCAATTTCTTTCTTCGGTGTTTTTATTGTAGCGGCCTTTCACTTCCTTAGTTAGGTTTATTCTTTTTGAAGCTATTGTGAATGAGATTGTTTTCCTAATTTCGTTTTCTGCCAGTCATTATTATTAGACTGAAAAACTACTTATTTAGTTATGTTGATTTTGCTGCAAGTGTTCATCAGCTCTCAGAGTTTACTGATGGAGTCTTTAGAGTCTTTAAAGTATAGGATCATATCATCTACAAATAGGGATAATTTGACTTCTCTTTTTCCTATTTGAATCCCTTTTATTTCTTTCTCTTGCCTTATTGCTGTGGCTAAGATATCAGTTACTATATTGAATAATAGTGGAGAGAGTGGACACCCTTTTTCCTGATTTTTGGAAGGAATGCTTTTAGTTTTTCCCCATTTAGTATGATGTTGACTGTAGGGTTTTCATATGTTGCTTTTATTATGTTGAATTGTATTCCTTTTCTTCCGAATTTCTTTAGGGCTTTAATCATGAAGGGATATTAGACTTTGTCAAAGGCCTTTTCTGCATCTATTGAGATAGGATAATGTGATTTCTGTCTCTGAGTCTATTTATATTCTATATGACATTTATTGACTTGCATATGTTGAAGCATCCTTGCATCCCTGGGATTAAGCCAACGTGATCGTATTGTATGATTGTTTTAATGTGTTGTTGAAGTCAATCTGCAAATATTTTATCCAGGATTTTTTACGTCTATATTCATCAAGAAAATGGGTCTGTAGTTTTCTTCTTTTGTTATGTCCTTATCTGGTTTTGGTGTCAGGGTAATACAGGCTTCATAGAATGAGTTTGTAGTGTTCTTTCCATTTCTATTTTATGGAATAGTTTGAGGAGCATTGATGTTTAAAAAAAATTTTTTTTTGAGACAGGGTCTCACTATGTAGACCAGGCTGGCCTTGAACTCACATCAGTCCTTCTGCCTCCACCCAGAGTGCTAAGATGGTGTTACTTCTTCTTTAAAGGTCTTGTAGAATTTGACAGTTAATCTGTCTGGTCCTGGGCTTTCTTTATTGGAAGATTCTTTATTATTGCTTCAACCTCACTGCTTGTTACAGATCTGTTTAAGTTGTTCATATCTTCTTAATTTAATTTTGGTAGGTCATACGTGTCTAAGAATTTATCTATTTCATCTAGGTTTGCCAGTTTTTTGGAATATAAGTTTTCATATATTCCCTAGTGATTCTCTGAATTTCATTGGTATCTGTTGTAATATCCTCTTTTTCATCTCTAATTTTATTAGAGTCTTCTCTCTCTTTGTTTTAATTTGGCCAAGAGTTTGTCAGTCTTGTTTATCTTTTCAAAGAGCCAGCTGTTTCATCAATTCTTTTTATTCTCTTAATCTCTATTTCCTTAATTTCTGCTCTGGTCTTTATGATTTCTTTCCGTCTACTGATTTTGGACATTGCTTTTTCTTATTCTCCTAAGACCTCAAGGTACATCATTATTTATTTGAGTCCACTCTGATTTTTTAATGTAAGCACTCATAGCTATAAACTTTCCTCTTACCATTACCTTCACCATATCCCAAAGGTCCTGATAGGTTATGTTTTCAGTTTCATTGATTCTAGTAATTTTTAAATTTCTTCCCTGATTTCCTCAAGGGTCCACTTTAAGGATAGGTCATTTAAGAGTATATTGTTCAAACTCCATGTATTTATATAATTTCTGTAGTTTCTCTTGCTATTGATTTGTAGTTTTATTCCATTATGGTCAGATAAGATACAAGAACTTATCTCAGGTTTTCTGTATTTGTTAAGACATGATTTATTTTAGAAGAGGTTCCATGGGCTTCTGAAAAGAATGTATTCTGTAGCTTTTGGATGGAATATTTTATAGGTGTCTGTTAAGTCCATTTTCTTTGTTGATTTTTTTGTCTGGCTATTTTATCTATTGATGAGAATGAGGTATTATAGTCACCCACTATTATTCTGTTTGGACTTAAATTATCTGTCCATTTATGTCCAGTAGTGTTTGTGTTATGAAATTGGGTGCACCAGTACTTGGTGCATATCTATTTATGATTGTTAGATCTTCTTTATGTTATTCCCTTTACAGTGTAGTAACCTTATCTCTTCTGAGTAATTTGGGTTGAAGTCTACTCTATCTGTTTAAAGCCAGCTGCTCCTGCTTTCTTTGGCTTCCACTTGCTTGGTATATTGATTCCCATCCTTTCACTTTCGATCTGTGTATGTCATTGCCAGTGAGATGTCTCTTGCAGACAACATAATGTTGGATCTTGCTTATTAATCAAATCAGCTAGTCTGTGTCTTTTAATTGGTGAGTTAAGACCATTTATATTTTGGATTATTATTGAGAGGAGTTTGCTGATTCTTGTAACTGTGTTAGGTGTTTTTCTGGTTGGTTCACATATTATTTGTTCTTTTTCCCTTATTCATATTTGAGGTTTGCTGATTTTTTGAGTTGGACATGATTGATTCTTTCCTATTTCTCATTAGGTCATCTGTTCCTCTCATGAAATTTATTCCTTCCTGTAGTCTCGTGTTTGAGCTTGCCTTTCTTCCTCTTATATATATATAGGATTCCTTCAAATTTCTTCGGCAGTGCTGACTTGGTGGTCATGAGTTGCTTTAGTGTATATTTGTCTTAGAACGTCCTTATTTCTTCATTGACTTTAAATGATGACTTTGCTGGGTATAATAATCTTGACCAGCAGTTATATCTTAAGGGCTTCAAATACATGGACTTTAAGGTTTGTGTTGAGAGGTCTCATGTAATTCTGGTGAGCTTGCCTTTTTAAGTGAGTTGGTATTTTTAATATTGTTTAATATTGTTTATAGGTGGACACCACCACACCTAGCTCCTTTGCCCATTTTTTGATTGGAGAATTTGCTTTTTTGGTGTTTAATTTTTTGAACTCTTTATGTATTCTAGGTATTAATCACCTGTCTGATTAATATTGTTTATTTGTTCTGTAGTCTTCACATTTTAACCATAATATGTCATGGAGAGCTTTTCTGGTCATGTCTATTTGGGGTTCTAAATATCTAATTGGTTGTCCATTTCTTTCCCCAGATTTGGGAAATTATCTGCTATAATTTCATTGAATAGACTATTTATACCTTTAGTTTTTTTATACCCCCTAGATTCTTAGGTTTGGTCTCTTGATCATGTCCCAGAGTTCCTGGAAGTTATGATCATGTTCCTTTTTTTTTTCTTTTTTTAATTGATATCTGAGTGTAGTGTTTCTTCAACTTGTCTTCAATCCATCATATTCGTTCTTCTGCTTGATCTACACTACTGTTGATGCTTCTTGCTGTGTCTTTTATTTGATTTATTGAGTTCTTCATTTCCCTTTTTTTTTTCCCAAAACCTCAATTTCCTCAGTTTCTCATCCATTTTGCTGACTTTGTCTTCCACATTGGTGACTTTCTGATCTAGATCCTGAATTAATTTCCTTACTTCGTTCATTTGCTTGTTTGTATCCTCTTTGAAGTCATAATCAGTTTTTATAAGTACACTTCTGAATTCTTTGTCTGATATTTCAACCAAATCAGTATCTTTGGATTCAGTAGTTGAAGAATTATGGTCTTTTGTAGGAGGCACGTTGCCTTGCTTTTTCATGTTTCTTGGGTTTCTGTTTTGTGATCTGTGCCTCCTTTGAGATGCATAGCTCTTCCAGTTTTATGTGGGAATCTTCTTAGTGAACAGCTTTCTCTTGAGAGCTCAATCCCCAGGACCACTCTGAGAGGAGAAGACAAACCACTGTAACACATTTAATGCCCAACCAACCCAATATAGAAATACACTCAAAATCAAATAAAGCCAGTGCTATGCACAGTGGCCCACCTCTGTAATTCCAGTACCTTGAGAGATAGGCAGGAGGATCACAAGATTGAGGCCAAAAGCAGCCTGCATAACTTAACAAGACCCTGTCTCAAGATAAAAAAATGAAAAAGGTCTGGAGCCCAGCAGAGTGGACTTGCAAAGTCCAGCAGAGTGCTTGCAAAGCATGCTTGAGGCCCTTGGTCTAGCCCTCCAGTACCACACACACACACACACACATACACACACACACACACACACACACAATTAAAGCCAACTATTACACCACTAATGACCACAGAACAGAAATGGCAACAGTAGTGTATTGTAAGCTATGAAGTAGCAAATTATTTAGGGTGAAAGTAAAAATAGTAATCACCAAAAATAGAGAGGGCAGAGAAAAGGGGGAAAAAAGATGCAGGCAGGGTTAAGTAAAAAAGGAAATAGAAAAAGGAGAAGAATGTTAGAAAGAGGGAAAGAAAAGATTTCTTAAAGAATACCTGATTGTACAACAAAGAAAGAATATATAGACAAAATTAAATAAACATAAGAATAGGAATTAAAAAATTAAAAACCAAAGAGATTTCTTGATTTAAGAAATAAAATATAAAATGGTACCAAAAGTATGTTGTTTATTGTTAGGTGCCACATCAGCAAAATGGAGGTCCCTGGGGCTTTATTCCATTTCCATCATTAAGGTAGACTCTACTTTGAGGAGGCAATTCTTACCCAGTAGCCTTTTGAGGGCCTTCCAACCTGGGGGCTCATTTTCTGGCAGTATATCTGACAGTGTTTCTCTACTACTCATAGGGTTTACAATGGCTAGTTGTTTCAGGAGTAGGCTGCCAAGTCCTACTCCCTTGTCTGTCTTAGTCTGGAAGGTTGGCTGACCTGTCCTCCGAGGGTGACCCTGCTGGTATCTGTAATACCAGTAGCATAGCTTTCAGCCTCCAAGCAGCACGCAAGCCCCCACAGTACAGCAAACTGACAGTCATGTGGGGGACCAAAAAGTGTAGCAAATAGAAAAAAGAGAAATCCACAGGCAGCAAAAGATATAAAGAAAACTAAAAAAGAAAGAAGTAAAAATTACATTAGAAAAAAGTAAAGGGAGAAAAATTAAATGAAAACAGAAAAAAGGGGGGAAAAATGAGGTATCATGGGAATCCCAGTGACTCAGGAGGCCAAAGCAGAAGGCGCATTAGTCCCAGGGCAGAGGCAGCCTACACAATTCAGCAAGACCCTGTCTCAGAATGAAAGTCAAGGCTGGTAGTACAGCACAGTGATAGAGCACTTGCCCGGTGCAAAAACTCTGGGCTCAATCTGCAGCCCAAGAAAAAGAAAGAAAAAAAAAAGCAGAAGGAAAACAATAACAAAGTTCTGGAGAGGCTTCTTTCTGTGTCATTAATATTGGAGTCTGCTAGGTGGAGGTGGAGATGGTGGTCAGTTGAAGTTGGTGTCTCTTTTCTATGAGTTATGTAGGTGCTAAGCCTGGACCCATCAAAGGTAAATGTCTGGCAGTCCTGCCTTCACTACAGGAACCTCTCTTCTTGTACACCTGGAGCCCGTCCTGGCCATACTTAGCCTTGCTGTTTGTGGATTGGGCAAGTTCTTACACGTGCCTGAGACTCCCCAGTTTGTACTCCTTGGGATCGTTAATGTCCACACCAAGAGATATTCTCACGGTGCATTCGGAAGTGGGGGAAGCGAGCGGGGCACTGAAATCTGTATTGAATGACTCGTCTGAATGCTCTCATGACCTGCCCAGTGTGGAATGCTGTGGGAGCAGGAGGAGGCTGCAGAGATCAAGTACTCAGCTGTCACTGGGCTTCAGACTTCTGAGTTGTACAGTACGTGAACTGCATGGCAGATCTCAGAGTTCCCAGTCTCTGCTGTTTCCCCAAGACATGGAGTCATCCCCTCCCTGGGGAGTGGGGCTACTGCCTGCCTTATCCAAGCCTCTTGCTGCCTGAAGTTTTGGTGTGTTGGGGTACCACCTTCCTCCTCTCTGTAACTGTCTGATGCAGTTGCATCCCACCCTAGGGTTGTGGCAGGCTGCTCCCAAGCTCCCTAGCCTGTGATTGCTGCTTGTTTTCGGGTCCCCAGAGTAGCTCAATCTGAATCAATAGGTTCCCTCATAAGATGGCATCTGGTCACAGCCCCACTGAGATATGGCGCATTGCAAAATGGATCTCCTCTCCATTGCTGACCTTTCAGTCAGGAAAAGCCACTGTCTCAGTAAATCCCATGAATGGATCCATGGGTTTCAAAGACTAGGCTTATACTGTGGGACTGCCAGTCTCTTCACAGGGCTTTTGGGCTTACCTTTCAGTTGAGACTTCAGCCTTTCCTCCCCTACTGGGGAGCCATATCTGGAGTCACATCCCACTCACTCCTTCACACTGCATAACCCCTCTGTTCCCTGCACTTTAAGGCTATCTTGTCACTTCCCTTGTGATTTCTTTGCTTTCTAGTCTTTCTCTCCTTGGAGTAGAGTCTTTTCCTTCCTATCCTGACTGCTTTGCTTCACCGGGTTACACAGAGACTGCTTCTAATACACCAGCTTACCCTGGGTGCTATGTAAGATATTCACTTAACAAACCCAGTCACCAAGCTGCTCAGGTGCCACGCACCCAAGATTCTGATGGTTCAAAGTGAAAAGCTGGTTCGAGGGACAGTGATCTAGGCAAATAGTTTGAGTGGGTAGAATTGGGAGTTCATTGCCTGTCAGTCCCATGATGCATACATCAGGTAATCCTGAGCATGGGTCAGTGGGTGCCACCATACCCCAGTGTTAGGTGCCGCTCCTTTTATTTGATCCAGGTGAAGGGGTTGCATCATTCTGGCCTGTATGTTCAATTAATTCAGGAGCCTTGTTTCTCTGATATGGTTTTGGTATGCCCAAGTGTTCATGTGTTCCTGATTTAATTTGAAAAGCTCATAGGTGGTGATTTTTTATTTGTGTAAATAAGTTATTTATCAGCCTGCACCTCATGCTTGTGCTATACAGTTGGGAGTTGTTCTTTTCAGTAAATTCTGTGTGTACAATGTCTGGTGGTTATCTGCTTGCCCAGACAAGTTACCAGGTCTTTCTGCCTTAGCACTTGTACTCAGAATGGAGCTGCTTTATGAAATGGAGTCACTGAAGGAAAAGCACGGCCTGAAAGCTACTGTTGTATACAGTATGGAGTGACTGAGAAACTGAGAGCAGGGCACAGCCTGCTCTCATCAGAACCAGTGCCCTCACACATGCTAACTGTGCACTCTACCACTGACCAACATTCCCAGCCCTAAGAACTAGGCTTTGTATAATCAAGTACTTGTGATTTGTTGATTAAATAAAACAATTATGTAAATAATTTTGAGCTCTTTTAATACCTGCTCCAAAACCAACACCTCAGGCTGGATACAGTGGCTCATCCCTGTAATCCCAGCAACTCAGGAGGTGTAGGCAGGCAGATCACAGGTTTGAGGCCAGAGGCAGCTTACATAACTTAGCAAGACCCTGTCTCAAGATTAAAAAAAATAAGTCAGGAATGCAGCCCAGTGGTAGAGCACCTACAAAATAGTATGAGGCCCTGAGTTCAACCCCCAAGTTCAGCTGGATCTAAACTTAGACTCCCAACTGTAATGAGTTGAGTTACCTTTAAGATATTCCTGGAGAGTTGGGCATCATAGTATATCCCTTTAATTCCAGAGAATCAGGAAGCTAAGGTACAAGGATAGCAAGTTTGGAGCCAGAGGCCGTCTGTACAACTGAACAAGTCATTATCTCAAAATAAAAAATAAGAGAACGGGCTGGGAGTGCGGCTCAGTGGTAGAGCACTTACCTAGCATGTGCAAGGCCCTGAGTTCAAGGCCCCAGTACTACCAAAAAAAAAAAAAAAAAAAAAAAAAAAACCTCGAAGAGTATGAGGTTCACTGGAACCTAATTATACTGGGTACTCTTTGAAGAAGGTTTTGGGTGAGAATCCATAAAAAAAAAGTTTCTTTTCATCTCTGTGGTCTTTCCCATTCCAGAAAATTGTGTTTAAAACTATTAGAAATGCTTATATCCTCCCCGCACCCCCGTATTGGGGGTTGAACCCAGGCAGGGCCTTGCGCTTGCAAACTCTGCAAGTGCCGGACCACTGAGCTGCACCCCCAGCCCATTTTTTAACTTTTGAGACAGGGTCTCTCTAAGTTATGCAGACTGCCTCTGGTCTCGAACTTGCAATCCTCCTGCCTCCACCTCCCATAGAAATAAATGCTTATATTCTTAGCTATTCCTATTTCTCCACTTAATTGCTCAAGAGCAGGATCCATGTTTTTACTTAAATTCTATTTCTAGTTTCTAAAAACCAGAGCACAGTTCAGTAAACATGAGGTAAATAAACAACTGTGTTTTCTACTTCCCTTAAAGAGCTGTGTTTCTGCACTAACCCCCCTCCCCATTCCTCTTCATGATGCCTTGCAGGTTTGTGTATGTGTGGGATACCACAAGCAGGAGAATACTGTATAAGCTGCCTGGCCATGCTGGCTCCATCAATGAAGTGGCTTTCCACCCTGACGAGCCCATCAGTAAGTCTGTCTTGACTGAGAAAGGGGAACTGTGGCAGTCTCCCCAGGAGGCCCTGGGAATGCAGAGGCAGAAATGGGCATCCGTTTCATGTGAATTTCCATGTAGACAGTCTTCGTAGGTATAAGTGAGTGTCTCACCATTGCTGTCCTAAGTGGTAAAGGTAAGTGTAATGTTCCAGCCTGGCATGGTGGTGCGTGCCTGTAATTCCAGCAACTCAGGAGGAGGAGCCAGGAGGATCATGAGTTGGAGGCTAGCCTGGACTGCATAGCAGGTTACAGGCCCGGCCAGGATATATACCAAGGCCCTGTCTCCAAAAAAAAAGAAAAGAAAAGAAAAAAAGAAAAAAGTAGCGTTCCATTTTTTCCTCTCTCTCCAAGGTAAGGTTATCTAGGCTATTTTTAGTACTTTTGCATTTATTTACTTCCACTCTGTTTCAGTGTTGTGTTTGAATAACAGAAGCATTGGGCTTTTTGTTTGTTTTTTGTTTTTATTGTGGTGATGGTGGTACTTAGGGGTTGAACCCAGGGCCTTGCACATACTTTGCAAGTGTTCTACCACTGGGCTACATGACCAGCCCATTTTCTATTTTTTATCTTGAGAAAGTCTCACTAAATTTACATACAGGCTGCTTCTGGCCTCAAACTTGTGATCCTCCTGCCTCTACCTCCCACATCACTGGGATTACAGACATGAGTCACCATGGCCAGCAGTTTTTTGTTTTGTTTTGTTTTTATTTTTGGTGGGTGTTTTTGGTGGCTTTTTTTTTTTTTTTTTTTTTTTTTTTTTTTTTTTTTTTTTTTTTTTTTTTTTTTTTTTTTTTTTTTTTTTTTTTTTTTTTTTTTTTTTTTTTTTTTTTTTTTTTTTTTTTTTTTTTTTTTTTTTTTTTTTTTTTTTTTTTTTTTTTTTTTTTTTTTTTTTTTTAAGATGGGGTCCTCTGCATTGCCCTTGTTAGCCCTGAACTCCCAGACTCAGATGATCCTCCTGCCTCAGCTTCCCAAATAGATGAGACAAAAGGCAAAAATGATGTTTCTTAATATTCACATATGAATTGTGGCCAGGCATGGTGACACACACCTATAATCCCAGCACTGAGGAGATTAAGACAGTGGACGGCCCGCCTAGGCTGTATAGCAAGTTCCAGGCCAGCCTGGACTACAAAAAAACAAAAACACACAAACAAGGGATATAAATCACAATGTACCTTTTATTGGCTAACTAAATCAAACAATAGGCCTTAAATTTAAAGAGGAAACACAGTTTTCTTCAGGGCTAAATATAACAAGCACAATCACTTTTACGAAGTGACTGGCACACACATGGATTCCTTTCTCCTTGACTGGGAAGACCTTTTTCTTGGGGTTTGACTAACAAGGAGCATCAGGATTTAGAGCCTGATAATGTATTTCCCATAGGACAGTCATCCTCATGGTTTTGAGAGGCTACAGTTTCCTATGGATGGTGTTTAGGAGGAGAATTCAAGCTAAATCCGATTGCTCTCATATACCAAAATTGGCTCTTGACACAAGAGCCCTTGAGCACCAAGTCTCTTTGAGCCTTCATTATTTCCAGTCCTCTTCTCTGTTCTTTTTACCTCAGTTCTCTCCGCATCCAGTGACAAGAGACTGTATATGGGGGAGATTCAATGAAGACATGGAATGGAAGACGCCAGGCTGCTTGACCTTGGAGGCCTGAGGCTGCATAATTGGCTGGCATCAGTTGGTGCTCAGTGTGACTTCCTCCCTTCAGATGACCATTACTAGCAAGGAACAGGATGTGGTGGCCATATTCCAACAACCACTTGTACCCTATTCTCCAGGATGACAGAGGCAAGCTACGTGTGGCCTCTGATGTCACCCAGCAGATTTTTTAAAATAAGATTTCTTCAGAGGAACCAACATTGGTTGGTTTGCAGTTTCCTGTTTTCTAATCTAGGTCAAAGGCAGGGAATAGCAACTGGAATAGGTTGCTTGGGTTTGTTTTGTTTTTAATTCAGTAACTGGCTTGTATGATATTTTCTTTCTATGTTTCTCTGGGCCGTTTTGTATTAAAAGCCAAAAAGATGCCTTTTTGCAAGAGACGTGTGGATTAAATTTATTGCTATCCTTTTTCTTTGAGGCTTGTTGTTGTTGTTAGGTGCCGTCGAGTCGTGTCTGACTCATAGCAACCCTCATAGGGTTTTCAATGGCAGATTGTTTCGGGATTGCCTTGGGAGTGGGTTGCCACGTCCTTCTCCCATTTTTGTGGTGCTGGGAATCGAACTCGGGACCTCAGAGACTACAGAGCAGTGCTCTACCAACTGAGCTAAATCCCAGCCCCTTTGAGGCTTGATTGCTATAAATCAGAGAAGGGCATGATATGGCCAGGGGATGCAATCCATTTAAACTTTCAAGATGTGTTTTTAGGTTTTCTCAATCCCATGAAAATGACAGGGGATGCAATCCATTTAAACTTTCAAGATGTTTATTTGAGGTTCCTCCCACCCTTTTCTGTGTTTTTAGGTTTTCTCAATCCCATGAAAATGACAAAGATAAATAAGATCTGAAAAAACCTGGTTATTGTGTACTGGCACACAATCTCTAATAAACAGGGTCTGTGTCTGCTCTGCCTCCTGCCCAAAGCTCTTTCCTGAGCAATTAATTGTCCCAATGCTCAGGGCTCCTGAAGGTAGGCAGAGTTGCAGTAGTCCCGGCTGATACAAAAGACATTGGCTAGAATGCTCCGACACACTCAACTCAAATGGAATATGAGGATATTTTTAGTGGAACTTGGCCATGACATTTTCTGAGACTTTTTATGATTCTATTTACTTGTTGGTCTTTTCCTCCACTGACAGGGGCAGGAAGAAATACTGTTATTGGCCTTCTACACTAAAACAGGTTACCTTCTGCCTGGATCTCTAGGTGGCTATGCCCATCACACAACAGACACTGCTCAATCCCATTTGGCACTAGGGAATTGAATGTGTTTTTTCAAGCATTCAAGGCAACTGCTCTACCACTGAGCTGCACTTGCAACACCCTTCCCCCACTTTTTTCTTTTGAGACAGGGTCCCATTGGCCTCCTGCTTCAGCCTCCCAAGTTACTGGATTATAGGCATGTGCCGTGGTGCCTGGCTGACTGGTTTTTTTCAGAATCTTCTATCTCAAAGCAAAGATGTCTTCACATCTCTAACCAGTCTGAGTTTGTTTGGCTTTATACTTTTTTTTTAATTATTTATTTAGTTAATTAATTTTTACTTTATACTTCCAACTCACAAACTTGAATGATATCTGTCTTAAGATAGAGAGAAGATATTACCCTGAGTTTTGGGCATAGTCATTCAACAAACATGAAGCCCTGTTATGTGGCAAGCATGTTGTTGCTGAGGACAGAGACAAAAAGGATTGTCCTTGTCATCTTGAAAAATGCACAAACTAGTGGAGAAGATTGTTTCAGATCAATTACTTTTTTTTTAAGTGAGCACATGCCAAAGATTTATTTGACTCATTAATGAAGGAACCAGCTGGATGGTAAAGCTCTCAAATCAATTACTTTTAATACAGTGAATAAAGTTTGAATAAAGTGCACTGAAAACAGGAGGAAGCAATTTATTGTGCCTGGGAGAGATGAGGAAGTTTCACAGATGATATAATTATGCTTGCATCAGGACGGGGAAAATGAACAGTGCTTGCCAGGTAGACTAGAAAACTTGCACATTCCCAGAAACAGCAGGCACAAGCTTGAAGGCATGACATGTTTCATGACCCAAAGAACTTCAGTGTGATTAGAGACAGGGAGCAGCAAGCTGAAATTGCTGAGGTAAGTAGGAGCCAAATCTTGGAGAGCTTGAACTTCAAATACTTGATCCTGCAGGTTGAGGTTCCTTAGAGTATGTTCCACAGAACACCA
Source organism: Pedetes capensis (assembly GCA_007922755.1). NCBI lineage: Eukaryota > Metazoa > Chordata > Mammalia > Rodentia > Pedetidae > Pedetes > Pedetes capensis. Next base: position 18,410 of record VMDO01015539.1, read on the forward strand.
TTTCCCACATAGATTGTTAGATACTTTGAGCATAAAGATCCCATGCTCATATACGTTTGAGAAAGACTGGGTTAACAACATGGAGAAACTGATTTCATTATTTGGAGCTTTTAACGTAAAAAGTACTGTGAGATCTTCAAAGGGATGAAGACCCTCAGGTTTGTGGCCTGAGCAATAATTATATATGGCTGTCCCTTTAACCAGGAGAGATGTAGCCAAAGATGGCAGACAAGCTGCTCTTCACGCCTCCAGCACTATCACACTGACTCCCTAATCCCTTTTAAGCACCAAGCCCACATGCCTCACTTGGTCCAGTCCCCTCTACCCACCTTCACTTTTCTTGGGTTGGATAAAACAGGACTTGAGCTTTGACACTGCACTTTTAAAAGCCCCCAATCCCTTGAGAAGTTAGCAATGACTGGGAGAAACAGGCCCTGGAGACTGCAAGGGCTTTCCTCTGACCTCAGCCTCTTCATTCTTCCCAGGTGCCTTCTTCAAGAGGCTGTGTAGGAGCCATTAGCAAGAAATGGCAGCACCACTTAAGATTTGAAGAGAATAGAAGCCCCACCCTAGGGAATAAAGATGTGAGAATAAAACATCCCCAGTGGGTACAGATTGTCTTCTCACTTGGGGAATGAGTAATGGTATCTCTGGTTTTCAGTTAATTTCCCTTTAGGACTTCAGCAGTCTCTAGCAGTTAATTCTGTTGGCACTTAACAAACCAAATTTCCTTTTTGCTTAGTGGCTTTTGGTGGGGTGAACTGTCAGGGAAGTGGATTTTCAGGTCATTTTTCTTTCTTTCTTTCTTTTTTTTTTTTTTTTTTAATCTCCCTCATGTAATTATTTTTCCTGTATCCCCAATCCCATTTAGTCCTAACCCCTTGAACAGCGTATTTACAAACTGACCCATAAGAGGACAGATTGGTGCTATCTTCCCTCACCTCCTCCCCTGGTTGTGCAGGAGCAGTTGACTCAGCTGAGAGAAGCAAATACCTAGAGACCTTCATGTGCCTCCTAGAGATAGGCAAGGGTGAATCCTGTAGAGTGGCACCTCCAATTTGCTATTCCAAGCAAACAGATAATAAGAGCTCTGGCTTCAAAGGGAAGTGTAGTCTTGACCAGAGACTAGGCCTACTTAGTAACTGGAAAGGCTGGGTCAGAGCTATTGTCTGAGTTGCTGCTTCACAGCAAAACTAGAGTATTTGCTTCTCACTGATAGATCTAGAGTCTGCTGCTTATTAATATCTCAAGGTTAAGGGAAGGGAAACAGGTAAAATAGAACTCTGAGCAATTTGGGGCTATGGGCAATTGCACCTCAGGGAAGAGCTGTCAGGCATTTTGCGTTACGACAGGATTACTCCTTACAAGAGATTTTGGGTGGAGACACTGGAGGTGTCATTCAGTGGTAGAGTGTGTGCTTAGTATACACAAGGCCTTGGGTTTGATCCATAGCTCCAAAAAAAAAACCCAAAAATAAATCAAGAGTTTTAGGGGCTTGACAGCTAAAATCCCAGGCCACAGGGTATGGCTAGGCTTAACATCACAGCCCCTCCTCCTGTGAGACCAAGTGAATCCAGTCTGAGCTCCAGGCTCCTATCTCTACCCTAGACCCATAATCCTATAATGACCTCTCTGAAATTAGAGTCCTGGATGAATCCCCAACCTCTTCATTGAGCCATGAGCCAAACTAGACTCCTAAACTTCAGGTTCTTGCCGGGCTCTGCAACCCACCTAGACTCTTGCATTCTTCTTTAATTTCTGATAATTTTGTCCCCTAAGGGGCTTTTGACAATGTCTGGAAATACAGGGTAGCTTACTACAGGCATCTAATGAGTAGAGGCCAGGGATACCCAAAGAGTTGTTGTTAGGTGCTATCAAGTCAGTATCCAACCCATAGCGACCCATGTACAAAGGGCGAAACAGTATTATTGATGCTTCTTTGCCGTTCATAGGGTTTTCAATGGCTGATTGTGTTTTGGGTGTGGGTTGGCAGGTCCTTCTCCCAAGCCTACAGCACCTGGTATTCCCAGGCGGTCTCCTATCCAAGTACTAAACAGGCCTGACCTTGCTTAGCTTCCGAGATCTGATGGGATTGGACACCACAGTGCTATGGTTGCAGGCACCCAAAGAATTAACTACTAAAAAATTTCATTGTGGTACTGTTGAGAAACTGTGGTCACTGGTCCAGCAGCATCAGCATCACAATGAGAACCTGCTAGAAGTGCAAATTCTAGAGCCCCACTGAGACCTCCTGAACCAGAAACTTTAGGTAACGGGGCTTAGATATATTTGAATGACAGGGCTCTTGCCTACCATGCAATAGGCCCCAGGTTTGAGCCCCAGGAAAGGAGGGGGGAGGTAGGGGATCAAACCCAGCAGGAAGGAAATGTTCCACAATCTAGGAGGGGTTTTGTTTGTTTTTTTGTATTTTTGATGGTGCTAGGGATTGAACCCAATAACTTGCATATGCCGCACACACACACTTACTGAGCTAGTCCCCAGCTCCAGCAGTCTGTGTCTTAACAAGTCTTCCAGGTAATCCTGATGTTGACACTCACTGTTCTATGGGCTCAGAAAGTTTTAATCTTTCCTAGGGGAACCACAGAGACTTCTGTTAATTCATTAATTATCCTTCACTATTAGCTCTTTTTGACTTAGTGCTATATATGCACAATCTTTTTCCCACCCCCAGTACTTGGGGGTTGAACCTAGGACCTCCAGTGTGCTAGGCAAGTGCTCTTACACTGAGCCACACCCGCCAGCCCTTTTTCAATTTTGGGTATCACTAAGTTAGACAGGCTGCCTCTGGGCTCAGGCCTGTGATCCTCCTGCCTCAGCCTTCCATATCCCTGGGATTACAGGTGTGTGCCACCATGCCTAGCTTCAATGCACTATTTTACTTGATTCTTACATACGGGGCAGTAGGTTCAAAGAGAAGGAACTTGTCAAAGACCAACCAGCTCGTAAGTGGCAAAGCCAGGATATAAGCCTAGCTGGATCCTACCCCATCACCATAATATGGCCTTTTTTTTTTTTTTTTCTTTTACAATGCTGAGGGTTGAACCCAGGGCCTCATGCATGCTAGGTAAGTGCTGTACCACTGAGCTACACCCCACCCTCCTTCAGTTTTTTCTTTCCCCTGAAACAAGGTCTTGCTATGTAATCCACACTAACTTTGAATTCACCATCCTCCTGCCTCAACATCCCATGTGCTGGGATTACAGTCAAGTACCACCACACCTAGCAAGAATTAAAACTATACAGTGAGGTTTTTCATGGGGTTTTTTGGGGGGTGCAATGTGTGTGTGTGGTGCTGGGGATCAAACTGAAGACCCTGACCATAGTAGGCAAGCACTCTATATCCCTTGTTATTAGGTTAGGTGCCGTTGAGTCGGTGTCCAACTCATAGTGACCCTACGTACAATAGATGAAACATTATTGTCAGTGCTTCTCTGGTATTCATAGGGTTTTCAATGGTGGATTGATTTTTGGGAGTGGGTTGCTGGCTCCTTCTTCTAAGCCTACAGCACCTGGTGTTTGCAGGTGGTCCCCCATCCAAGTACTAACCAGGCCCAATACTGCTTAGTTTCCGAGATCTGATGGGATCACACAGTGCTATGGCTGCAGGCCTACATCCCTAGACAGCCTCTACTTTCTTTCTGTCTCTCTTCCCTTGTATTTTTTTTTTTTTTGTGGTACTCAGGGCCTGAACTCAGGGCCTGCCACATGCTAATCAAATAGTCTACTGCTAAGCTGCATCTCTGACCTCTTTTATTTTGAGACAGTGTCTCACTAAGTTGTGCAGGGTGTCTCTGACCTCAAACTCATGATCCTCCTACCTTATCCTCCCAAGTCACTGAGATTACAGGTGTGCACTGCGGTGCCCAGCTCTAGTGTCTCCTAATCTAGAACAGTACCCTCACTTTTTTCCTTGTGAAATTGACTATAAATGTATGTGTTTTGTCTGGCACTTCATAATATAGCTGTGCTTATTTTATGTTAATAAATGTTTTAAATGACTGAGCACCAAGTAAAATTGACACTCCGGGAAGGTATACCACATTTGTCCTATGTTTTATGTCTCCTCATGTACTTGTTTCAGAAACAAATATAAATAAGCAATTTAAATACAATCTAATACATGCTGTTAGAGACATGCTGAGAAACCAGGAAGCAGTGCCTAGGGAGGAGTTAGAGTTTTACTGAGGAAATGAATCTACGGAAGGGGTAGAATTTGTGGAGAATGGAGGAAGCTAGGAAGAGGGTAAGGACTGTCTATGTAGTGGAAAACAGGCAACAGCACAGATGACCAACTCTTTTGGTATGTCCAAAAGTGACACACAGTACATGGTGTTAACAGCATGGTGGGGGAGTAATGAGCAAGAACCTTGGAAATTGTTGCAGACAAATTATAAAAGGCCTTGAGAACAAATTGGTAGCTTTGGCTTCGTCCTAAGGAAAGAGAAGCACCAGAAATTTCTTGGTACCCTACACAAGAGGTCAACCACTTGAGAATAGTTTGGGCCCTGTGTGCCTGGAAGTATTTGTGGGGAGCAGAAGTAGGAACTAAGGAATCCAGAAAAGATCACTCACTGTCTCCAAATACCAAAAGCTACCTTGGAAAAGAAAATGCTTTTATTCTAAGACACTTCAAAGTGTATAGCTAATACAAAGTGAATTACAAGAATGCAGATTTACCCTCAACAAAGAAAGAGCAACTAAATTTGAGCTTTCCACAAATAGAAAGAGAGGGAGTCCCTCATCTCTAGAGATACAAAAGCAGAAGCTAGGACTATTTGAGAGGAATTCTTGTAGCATATTTATTCAGAGGATTAGAACTGCTCATTGAAATCACTGGGGCATGTATGAAAACTCCCCATAACCAGCTGGGTGCTGGTTAGCTGGGTGCATATGCCTATAGTCCCAGCTACTTGGGAGGCTGAGGCAGAAGAATCGCTGGAGCCCAGGCGTTCAAGGCCAGCCTGGGCAACATAATGAGATTGCCATCTCAAAAAAACAAGCCAGGCACCCTGGTGCACACTGGTAATCCCAGTGACTCCGGAGACTGAGGCAGGAGGATCATGAGTTCGAGGCCAGAGGCAGCCTGCACAACTTAGTGGGACTTTGTCTCAAAAATAAAAGCTTAAAAAAGGGAGAGCTGGGAGTGCAGCTCAGTGGTAGAGCACTTGCTTAGCATTGAGTTCAACCCCCCAGTCCTGAAGGATGGGGAAAAAAACATTACCAGACCTCACCTTCAGAGACTGCTTGGCATGGGCTTGTGCAGCACCCTGACTCTGAAGCAGGGGACCAGTACATTAGCATATGGAGACTTACTCCATGAGAGGTCCTTGAGCATCCTCTCAGTTCTACCATCCTATGATTTTAAGGTGGCATTTTCCTTAGACTCTAACATGGTAATCCCAGTATTCTGTGACTGATTGCTGAGGAAGAACACCTGGGTGAGGGCTTACGGAAAATGACCGGGGTGGGGAGACAGCAGGGAATTGCGAATCCTATCAGAGCATTTGAGACTGGCTAGCGGGAGCCAGGCCTGTGCTGACTCCATCTGTCTTCCTGGCCCCTGTTCGCCCCTGTGCAGCGTAATGAAGGCCCAATGGCAGTGTGGGGATGATTGGAGAGGGCGTCTGTCCTTTCATCTCTCATCATCCCAGCTCAGCTGGCCTCAGGGCAGACTTGAACTGAAAGCCCATATGGCCTGGAAGGGCTGGTGGAAAAACAGATTTGTCTCAGCTGTCAGCAGATTCCGTGCTGGAGACTGGAGCCCACCATCCAGAGGAGGAGACCATGTTTTTCACAAGCTTTGCTGCCATCGGTGCAATTTAGGAGTTGCTGACCTAGGCCCTGGCCATTCACATCCACTCCCTTCTATCCTTGTCCTTTCTCCAACCATTCTTTCCTCTGAGAGATTTTTTTAGTTTTGTTTTTTTCCTTTTCAGATTTTCTCTGGGCTTGGTATTTTGCAGGAAGCTGATTGGAAAGAGCTGGTGGCAGTAGGGAGGAAATAGAGAACAAAAAGTATGGGTAGAAGTTAAAGAAAAGAGGGGCCCAGCTTGCATTAGGTACTTTGGTGTCCATACAACTCTTGCTGTCTGACAACCTGCATTTCAACCATCATCTTTTTTCTGGAATTTTCCATCCCTACTTCCAAGCAAAATTAACCCTTCTTTCTGCCATTCTGGTTTTGTACCTCAGGGACTTGTTGCCATTCTCTGGATCACTCATGGCTACCTGTTTTTAAATTCTGCCTCTCTAGCAGACCCAAGAGTCTCACATTCAGACACCCTCAGGGGCCAGAGAGGAAAGGCAAATAGATGAACCTGCTGGGTACCTTATATAGTAGTGCACACCTGCCATCCCAGCTACTGTGGAAGGCGAGGCAGGAGTACTGCTTGAGCCCAGGAGTTTGAGACCAGCCTGAGCAACATAGTGAGACCCTGTCTCAAAAAAAAAAAAAAAAAAAAAAGAGAAAATCAGCTTGTTGAACAATGCCACACTGTTAGTGGTATGCTGACCCCAACATTTATCCCCAGGATTCCTCAGAGCACTTGTCCTATTCATCCTTAGTTCTTTGGTTATGAAGCTCCTAGCTCAAAATGCCTGACATAGTAATGGAACTGAAGTCACATAGAGGTTTCGAGATACAGCTCTGTTCCAAAGGTGCTGTGTGAGCTTAGAGAACTCACCCTCTCTGTTCTGGTTATCTTTTTATCTCCCCCCTGTTTCTATAAATAAATAAATAAATAAATAGTGTCTTGATGACCATTTAGACCAATGATTTTGCCACTTTGTGGAATCCTTGGTTGGGAGAAGGACCTGGCAACCCACTCCCAAAAATCAATCTGCCATTGGAAACCCTATGAATAATAGAGAAGCACTGACAACAGTGTTTTGGCTTTTGTACATAGGGTTGCTATGAGTTGGATACTGACTTGACAGCACCTAACAACAACAACAACAACAACAACAACAACAAAGAGTCCTTGGATTGAAATGCATATTTTGGAGGCCTTCACAGGAGATAGGGGCCATCTGAAGGCAACAGGTTGCTTATTTTCTCTCCCCACACAACCACTAGTTTTTTCTGTTTAGAAATGTGTACTTTCTTTGAAGAGTAGAATCTATTGCTAACAAAGAAAAGTTTGAAAACCATAAAGAATGGTACAGGGAAAATAGTTCTGCCTGGGTTCAAACCCCAATTTGGCTACTTCCTTGTTGTATGTCCCTAGGTCAGTGTTCTAACCTCTTTCAGCCTCGGTTTCCTCAAAAAGAAAATGGAGATGATGAAAATAGTACCTATATCAAAGGATAGTTGTGAGGTTTTATAAATGAATGAATAAAAATTGCTCAGAGCAATGCCTGGAATATGGTGCTTGGTAAGTATCAGCTATTGTGTTATAATACAAAAACATATTTGATCTTTGTCCCTAGTTCCTGGCATAGAACTCCTAAAATCCCTGGCGTCTCCTAAGTGACAGAGGGGTCTTTTTTTTTTTTTTCTTGTAGTGCTGGGGATAGAACCTAGGACTTTGTGTATACTAAACATGAGCTCCGCTGAGGTTTAACTCAGTTGGTAGAGCACTACTCTGTTTTTCCTGAGGACCTGGGTTCAATCCCAAGCACTACAAAAATGGAAGAAGGAGGCGGCGGTCCACTCCTGAAAACAATCCTAAAACAATCAGCCATTGAAAACCCTATGAGGGTTGCTATGAGTCCACCAGACTCGATGGCACCTAATAATAGCAAGCATGAGCTCTGCCACTGAGTCCTGGCCCCAGTGGGGGGGGGGTTCTTTTGATATTCATACACCCTTTTCTATCACATCTGAGTTTATGCAAATGAGGAGACTTAGGGTGGCCCCTAGGTAGTTTCAAAATTGGGCAGGTAGACAGGCACTGTGGCACCCACCAGTAATTCCAGTGATTCAAGAGGCTGAGACTGGAGGATTGTGAGTTCTAGGCTAGAGGCAGCCTGCACAATTTGGCAAGACCCTGTCTGAAAACAAAAAATGAAAAATAACAAAGGGGCTGGGTGTGCAGCTCAGTAGTGGAGTACTTGCCTAGCATGTGGGAGGCCCTGGGTTCAACCTTGCTGTTGTTGCTAAGTGCCATCAAGTCATGTCCAACTCATAGTGACCCTTATAGGGTTTTTGACCGGTGATTGTTTCAGGATTGTTTTAGGAGTGCGCTGCCACATCCTTCTCCTGTTTGTTTTTCGGTGCTGGTTCAAACCCAGGGCCTCAGAAACTGCAGAGCGGTGCTCTACCAACTGAGTTAAACCCCAGCCTCCCCAGCCTTCAACCTTGTAGTACTGCAAAAGAGAGAGAGAGAGAGAGAGAGAGAGAGAGAGAGAGAGAGAGAGAGAGGAAGAAGATGGAAGGAAGAAAGGAAGGAAGGAAGGAAGGAAGGAAGGAAGTGAAGGAAGGTAGGAAGAAGAGGAAGGAAGGAGGGAAGGAGAGGAAGAAAGGAAGGAAAAGAGAGAAAGAAAGGGGCTGGGAACGTAGCTCAGCAATGAGCATTTGCCTAGCATGTACAAGTCCCTGGGTTCAATCCCCAACATGACAATAAATCAATAACAGGTAAATATAAGTAAAGTAACTTCTAGGGTTCCATGCGAGGTTCTAGCAAATTATGGAGCATGAGAAGGGGGTCATGGGAGCCTGCAATGGACACCCTGTTGGTCAGCAGGATGGGTGAAGGGGAGATTGGGGACTGGCCTCTGCAGTGGGGGAGGGCTTGTGGAACTGAGCCCTTCACCTGTGCGATCTGCGCTAAGTCCTGGCAGTTAGTGCTAGAACTGAATTGAATTGTCAGACACCCAGCTGGTGTGAAGACTTGGTTGGTGTCAGAAAACATTTCAGAAGCTATAATTAGGGAGCACAGCACGTTCAGTCCTCCAGCTTGAGAGAAGAGGAAATGATTAGGTTTAACATTCAGCTATCTGATAAGAGAATCTTTCTCAGAAGCTCCACAGAGGGTGGGAGCTGCAGACCCCGCCTAGCCTGGTTTAAGGCTGGAAGGGACTTCCTAACATGCCCCACATGGCACCTACCCGTCCTCCCTCCAGGGCTGACCATGACCCTGCTTCCCACTCAGGAAGCGTGGGTATACATACTGAGTCATTGCTGTCCTTCATTTTTGAGTCCTGCTTCATCTTCCTGACAGCCTTCTCTGGCCTGCAGGTTAGTCATCCTTCAGGGAGACTATTACAAGTCCCCACTGATGTCATCCCCAGTTCCTATTCCTCCAACCTCTTCCCAAAGATGAACCCTCTGCTTGAAAAGTTGGATTGCTTCCCCCTTGGAGCCCTGCGCTCCTGGGAGGTAAAGAGCCTAAGGCCTGCTGGCCCCTGAAGGTGGGAAGAAGGGAGTGATCAGTGCGTGGTCATTCATTCCCCTCACATTTGCTGACTCTAGCCATCTACGTCCTAAGGGAGACAGAGATAAGTCATGACGGTCACTGTCCTCACAGAGCTGATAGTCTACTGGGGAAAACAAAGTCATATAAGTTCTAGAAGTCTTTGTAAGAATTATAAGGGATGTAGCACAAATTGTGAGAGAGCTAGAAGGAGGGGACCTTCCGCAGGTGGCAGAGTGTAAAGGTGGGCCTCCTGGAGGAAGTGATACCTGAGCTGAGATTTGAAAGATACATAGGAGTTCTCTGAGCTAAATTTGTGCGTGTGTGTGTGTGTGTGTGTGTGTGTGTGTGTGTGTGTTACTGTCCAGGGTCTTGCTAAATTACACAGACTGCCTCTGGTCTCGAACTTGTGATCCTCCTGCCTCTGCCTCCTGAGTCGCTGGGATTACAGGCCCTGGCCTGAGGTAAGAATTTTGATGTGAGGTGCATTCTGTGCAGAAGAACAATATGGTCAAAGCAGGGCAGTATTAGACGGCGTGCTGGGTGTGAGATCCAGCAGGACAGGATGAGGACTAAGTGGAAATGACTTGGGTCAGAGGTCAGTTCACTAAGGTCAGTTGGTCCCACAGGACAGGCTTTGAGTGAGACCAGGGGGTCGCAGGCATAACACAATGTAGTCAAGAGCCTAGCAGGGCTGGTCAGAACCCCAGCAGTACCCACTGTCATCGTAAGGATTAAATGAGACATGTACCAGGGGCCTGCTCAGAGTGGGCACTGGCTAAGGGGTAGCTGTCCTGTGGAGTGGTGTTGTCAGCCTCCCGGAGGGAACTGGCAGCAGCTCTCTGGAGAGCCCTGCAGAGGACCTGTTGGAGCCGTTACATCTGGGCTGAGCCTCCACCAGCTGCTGCTGCTGCTTTCACAGGAAACAGACCCTTTGGAGACTCTGATGAAAGCTAGGGACCTTCTCCCCAGAAAAAGGCACATCTGCTCCCGCGATGCTTTACATATCATTTCAGGGAATTCATGGACTCCTAGAAGCTCAGCTACTCGCAAAACCTGGTTGGACACAGCTGTCACTCACAAGGCATGGCTGAGAAAAGTTCTCATTGTTATCTCAGCTTGGTATTCCAAGTGAAGAGCTCAGCACCTGTGGGATAGCAGTCACCTCTGGGAATAACCTGTGTGCCTTTGCTGTCATTATTGTTTAGGGTAGTGCTTGGAGTCAAACCCAGGGCCTTACATAAATTAACATGCTGAGGAGTAGGTGGAGGAGGAGACCTGGGAAGCAAGCATTTTAATATCCAGGGAAGATAGGGCTGGCTTTATTGGTATGCAACCTCTGTCGTCACCCAGGACCACACTGGTCACAGTCTCACATCACTATCTCGAATTTATTTTTGTTGTTTGATTTTGTTTTTGAAACAGGTCATATGTAGTTCAGCCTGGCCTCAAACTCATTATGTAGGACAGGCGGGCGTTGAACTTATGATCCTCCTGCCTCGGCCTTCTGAGTACTGGGATGACAGGAGTACACCACTACACCAGCTTGAAATTCTTAATTGTTTAACAAGGAGCCCTGCATTTTTATGTTGTTCAAGATCCCACAAATTATGCAACCTGTCCTAGGAAGAGACAGTGATGAATGTGAGTGCTTGTTATATAAGCAACAAACAAATGACAATACAGGGACTGTAACTCAGGCTGTCTGAGTCCAGTACATGGGTCTCACCCTTAACCTACCTCATACCACATTGCCTTCTGACTCAAGAGGGGTAGTGACAGTGGAGAGGAAGGGAAAGAATAAGAAGCATGCTTCTTCCCTCAGAACACTCTTCTCCCTCCACGTCCCTTTCCTCCTACTGTGCTCTCGTCCCTATCTCCAAGCCTAAATTAATAATACCCCTCTATTTCCTTTGGGGCTGGGGTTGAAATCTCAGTTGGTAGAGTGCTGCTCTGCACTCTATGAGCCCCTGGGCATGATCCCCAGCACCACAAAAAAGGGAGAAGGATGTGGCAATCCACTCCCAAAACAATCTCCAAACAGCTATTGAAAACTCTATAAGGATCACTACGAGTTGGACACAACTTGAAGGTACCCTACAACAACCATAATTCTCTTTAACACCCCCCACCTTTTTTTTCCTTTTTTTTTTTTTTTTTTTTTTTTTTTTTTTTTTTTTTTTTTTTTTGAGACATGGTCTTGCCATATAGTCCAAGCTGACCTTGAACTCAAAATCCTGCTGAAGCCTCTCAAGTGCTGAGATTACAGGTGTGTGCCACCATGCTGGCTCATTATTTTATTTTATTTATTTTCAGTACTGGGGATTGAACCCAGGGCTTTGTACTAGGCACCAAGCAGCACCCTCAGCCTCTTTTTTATTATTTTATTTTGGAACAGAGTCTATTTTAAATTTCGCAGGCTGCCTCTGGCCTCAAATTCACAATCCTCCTGCCTCAGCCGCCCATGTCACCGGGATTATAGGAATGAGCCATTACATCAGGCTCATTAACTTGTTTTAATGACAGTCTCTCACTAGGCTGCACTAAGTGAGGGAAGAGACTGTGGTTCCATCCCTTATCCCTGGTGGACAGCCTGGCACATATTTCGTAAATATAGTTGGTAAATACAGTCTGCAGAACTAGGCGACAGATCAGGTGGGAATAGGGAAGTCTGGGGCGTGACCTAGGGATTCCCATCTTTGATGCTAATCACCAGGGGAACAGAGGAAGTCAGGAGAAGCCAGGGATGATGAGATGGATTTGAGACTTGCCCAGTCTGAGTACTTTGGGGGTGGCTTGAACACAGCTGTCTTCTGCTGGCAAATTGCTGACTTCTTTCACGATGCAACTGGGTTAGGGGCTACTCAGAGCCCCCTGGAAGACCTCTGCCATCACCCACCTCACTGTCTGGTTCCTGGGCTGCGAAGGTCTGTGGGGACTGGGACAGTCTGCAGGCTCATCTCTGGCCTCCAGGCCCCCAGAAGTTTGTATGCAGTCAGGGCTCAATAAATGCCAGTAGAAGTAAAGAAGAAAGGAAGAAAATGTGACCAGGCACTCGGGAGGAAGGCTGGGATAAGGACCCGTCCTGGAAACGGAAACGGAAATAGAGGGCTAAACTGGAACCCTAGGGTTCTAGAGACAGGGTAGACCCCAGGAGTGCTCCAGCATTCTCAGGAGGCCAGGCTCAGATCTAAGTGCTTTATTCACAGGTCTGCATGCGGTCTTCGCATAAACACCGAAAGGGACATTGTTCCTACTTTGTTCATGAGCCCACCGAGGTCCAGAAAGGTACTGTGATTTGCCCAAGGTGAGTGAGCAAAAGAATCGGGATTTGATCCACTGCCGTCCGCACCTAAGCCCACACTCTTTCCACTTCACGCCTCTCCTGCACTCTCCCCCGGTTTCCTCCCCTCTGGCTGCCGCTCCGCCCCACCCCTCCCATCCCCTCCCTTCTTGGCGGCGGCTGCGTTGGAGCCACGTGGTGGGCTGGGAAGCCGCTGCCGCCCGCCGAGCGCCCGGGCCACTGCCCCAGCTGGGCAGTGCTGCGCTGTGCCGCACTTGGTGCTTACGCTGCCCGCCCTGTGCTCCGTGCCGGCCGCGCGGGACAGGAGGTGCGCCGGACGGCCGCCTGCAGACAAAGGAGGCGCGGCGCGGCGGAGCCCGCGCGCGGGCAGGCAGACCATGGACTCCGAGCGCCGGCGGCCGGCCCCGGCCCTGGGGACCCAGCGCTCCAGAACCCGGCCCTAGGCGCCCGCCCCGCCGCCCGGGGCGCCAGCGGGAGGGCGCTGAGCCCGCGCTGCGCGAGGAGGCGGCGGCCGCCGGAGCAGTAAGGGAGCCGCGGTGGGCGGCCCGCGCGGCCCGGGAGCCATGGGCAAGTGCAGCGGGCGCTGCACGCTGGTCGCCTTCTGCTGCCTGCAGCTGGTGAGGCGCGCGCCCCGCGGGCTTACTGAGCAGGGTGGGGCGCGCGGGCGGGTCCCGGTGCGCGGTGGGTAGTGTGTGTGCAGTGAGTGCCCGGACCTAGGGCGGTCTGGAGTCGCGGGGCGGACGGGTGGAGCCTGCTCCTGCTGCTGGCCCGGCCGGCTCTTTGTGTGCGCTCCTCGCCGCTGTGCCCCGCGCTCCCCGGGCGCTGCGTGCACAGTCCAGCGCGTCCTGTGTTGGGGCCGGAATCCCGGCCCCGCCAACGCCTGGACTCCACGAGTCTGGCCCGCACTGTCCGAGTGGCCTCCTATTGTGGGCTGCGCCAGGGGACTGGCTCCCTTGGGGCTGGGGGTGTGTCCGAGGCTGATCTGTGGATGCGTGGAGGTCCTTGCCCTGCCGCGTGTTTCCCTCCAGATCACTGGTTTGCGTGGGTCTCCCTTCCTCCCGCTCTCTGCCTCTGGTCTCCGCCCCTGTGAGTGTTTCGAACAAAGTCTCTGCTCATGTGTGTCTCTCCGGAGTGTCTCTAGATCTCTGACCGTTCAAGTCCATGTTCATCTGTGCCTTGGGATCTGAGCCTCCCAGAACGCTCAGGCCTCCTTTGTGCTGCTCTTGCCGCCGTCACCCACTTCACTGAGTGGCCTGGGATGGAGATCCACCTCCCTGGAGAGGGTCACCAGGACCTGCTGGGTCTTAGGCCAGTCCGACCTAGTGGGCAGTGAACTCCCCTCCAGCTGTGGTCTGGCCACAGTGGCCAAGCACATCCCAAGAGTCACTTCCACCAGAGCAGCTGGGTGGGGCCAGGCCAGGCAGAGCAGCTCTCTGCCCTAGCTGGCACCAATAGGGCAGGATACTTAGGTGCCAGAGGATCCAAGCATCTGGAAGCTGTATACCTGCCCCAGCTTGGGGAACTCGGGTCCTTGTCTCAGCGAGGCCAGGAGAGTGAATTTGGAGGCTTGAAGGGAACCAGCTGTACCTTTCAAGTGAGGCCCTTGGGGAAGATGGTCAAGGAGAGGCTGGGGTCTCCTGCTTCCCCTCGAGTTGAGGCTCAGTACCTCTGAACTTTGAGGCTGTGCTCCTCTAGGCAGAGGTGCAGGGGCCACCCCCCACTCCACTCCAGGGCAGCACTGAGGTCTAAGAATAAGTTGGGGATGCCAGAGCCTCACTCGTGCTGGACCCTGTCATCTGGGTCCCCCCTCTAATCTCCATGGCCTCCCACGGGTGCAAGCAAAGGATGATAGAGAGTGAGGCTTTGAGTTGGGATGTACAGACCTCCTTTCTCATCTTCTCTCCTCTTAGGGACACCAGCCCCAAACATGACAGCCACTTTCTTCTTGGGCAGTGATAGAAAACTTGAAGTTCTGAAAAATGTAGCCCTAGTGACTTCCCATCACTGGACCAGCTGCTCTGCCTGTCCTTGAGGCCTGCTGAGGGGATTAGTATGCAACCAGGTAGAATGGAAACTCCAGAAAGGCAGAGATTGCCTTGTTTGTTCCCTGCTCAATCTTTAGCAGCTGGAACAGTGCCTGATGTACCACTAATATTTGTAAAAATAAAGGAATGAATCAGTTATTTGGCAGTTGCTGGCTCATGGTAGAAACACCCTCCTTTGTCTGCTTTGAGGAGCATAAAATGCCAAGAAACACTGAAGCCTTTCAGAGGATTCCTTTTCTGGGTTTGTTAACTTTTAACTTTTAAATTAGAGTTTGTTTTTTTAGGGGTGGGTACTGGAGAGTTGAACCTAGAGCCTCATGCATGCTTTTGCAAATGCTCTTCTACTGGGGTGCACCCCCCCAGCCCTTTTTTCATGTTTTATTTTGAGACAGGGTCTTGTGAGGTTACGCAGGCTGCCTCTTGCCTCGAACTTGCGATCCTCCTGCCTCTCAGCCCTCTGAGTCATTAGGATTACAAATGTGCACCACTCCGCATCGCTAAACTCTGGGTTTTTTAATTTAAATATACATATTACAAAATGAATAATTACTAATAAATACTAAATAAATAGGGCAGAGAATAGAAATAAGATTTCTACTCTGTGTCTGGTTCCCTCCCCTGAGGTGGACCTGTTAGCAGTCTGTCCCATACACTTTCTCTGCTGCTGCTGCCGACAGTGGTTAGCTTTGAGGAGTCCTTGATAAGTGCCAGTTACTCTTGGAACCACTTTTCTGTGGATTAACTCATTTAGCCTTCATAACCACCCTATGATGTAACTTGCCTGGAATTCTACAGGAACTGGGATCCAGGCTTCTGACTAGCCTCCTCTGTTGCTTTATAAAATAAGTAGTTCTGGCCCTGGCATGTCTGAGCCCTTGGGAGGTGCTCAGGGTTCTGGGGAAGCATGGGTGATAGACGTTTTCCTGCCTCTCACTTACCTGCCTCCATAGCGCTCCCCTGCTAAGCTACACCTGCTTTTCTACCAGCACCAGGTTCCTGTCCTACCTGATGGCTTGGGTAGCTTTTGAGGGCCACTTGAGATAATTTAGGAAGTGCTCCAAGGAGGGACTTGAAAATTGATCTCCTGGCTCTGTTGCTCTGTCTGAGCTCATTGTGGAGAGGGTCCCTCCAGCTGTCATTAATGCCCTGGAGTCCCTGCTGCCTGGCAGCTCCCATAATGTGCTCCCAGGATGCTGAATTCACCAGCCTGAGGGGATAGGGAGGCTCAGTTTTCTCAACCAAAGGACTGAGGGAGAAAAGAAGTATTTTGCAGCTGAAAACTTAAGAAACTGTCATTTTCCTTTTCAAAAAAATTTTTTTGTGGTACTGGTAGTGTTGAACCAGGATTCAAGCCCTACTCTGCCACTGACATCCTGTGAATTGGGGCACGGCTCTACCACACTGGAAGCCTTGGTTTTTCCATCTGTTGTCAGGTGCTGTTAAGTTGGTCTGACTCACGGTGACCCTCATAGGGTTTTCCATGGCTGATTGTTTTGGGATTGTATTGCCGCATCCTTCTCTCGCTTTTTGTAGTGCTGGGGATCAAACCTGGGTCCTCAGAGTGGAGCAGTCTCTACCAACTGAGCTAAACCCCAGCCTTTTCCATCTGTAGAGGGGAGGATCCACTGGCCTGGTTCCCTGGGGTCCTGTCAGCTGGGCTTATCTGCAGCTCGGAGATGCTATCTGGGCTGGCGTGGAGGTTTTGTTGCCTCTTGGTCTGCTTCTGT
This sequence comes from Pedetes capensis, assembly GCA_007922755.1. Classification (NCBI taxonomy): domain Eukaryota; kingdom Metazoa; phylum Chordata; class Mammalia; order Rodentia; family Pedetidae; genus Pedetes; species Pedetes capensis. Next base: position 34,860 of record VMDO01015539.1, read on the forward strand.
TGAACCTCTCAGTTTCCTTGTTTTCTCAGGGTCTGTTTGCTGTATTATCTTGACATTATCAACTCTCTTCACTCCCTCATTTTTATTTGTTTGCCTTTCTCACCCTGTCTAAACCTTGTGCTTCTTTTCTGGTCCACCTTGAGCCCTTACAGGCTTCTCTATTGTTCCCCTGAGGAGATAAACTAGGGACATTTGCCCCAGGGAATCATCATCAATTTCTTCATCATCATCATTATCACTCCCATTTCAGGAGGCCTGTGGTAAGCACTTTATATGCATTACCTCATTTAACCAAATGAGCTTACATATGTGAAGTGCTTGGCAAAGCGCCTGGCACATGTTAAACGATCAATAAACGCTGGCCATTTTACTGTCTTTATCCTTCCTGTTATTGTAATTCTGCACAAGGGGATAGACAGTTTTATTATCCCCTTTTGCAGATGAGGAAATTGAGGCTCCCAGGGTGGGGGGTGAGGCGGTTGGGCTGAGGTCACCAAGCTTGTTAGGGACAGAACCACCATGGTGCCAGCTCTCTTCTCCCCGTTTAGATGTTCCCGTGTGACCCTAGATAGGTCCAACCCTCAGTTTCCTCATCTGAAAGTGAATGTGATTTATTTGAATGGGACCATGTATAGTGCCTGGCCCTGTGAGCCCTAGAGCACTCAGTAATATATGACCACTGTGGTTGTTCCTGTCCCTGCTCTGTGTGACCTTGGATATGTGCACTCACTCCAGGGGCCCCCAGCTTTTTCCTCTGGGTAGGGAAGGAGGCTTCCCCACTTGCAGAGGTGTAGAAAGTGTTTCCTTAGCCAGGTGCCAGGCACATAGTACGTACTCAGAAAAGTGAGTTGCCATTTTTTTTTCCCTTCTAGAAAGCTCTTTGCTTTCTGGAAGGTGTTTTGAGTGGGTGAGAGGGGGAAATATGTAGCTTCCAGCTGAGCTGCGAGTAATGGTGTGAGACACGGTCAACCTGATTGATGTCGTTATTAGCCGTAGTGATGGCGAAGATGGAGAGAGGCAGCTCCAGCGGGGCCTGTGCTCCAAAGCAGCTGCAGTTGGGCTCTGCCTTGGGGCTGGAGGCCCTTGGACCAGCTTCATAGTCCGGGCATGAAATGGGCCAGGCTCCTGCCCTTCTGTTCATCAGTTCACTTCGGAATGCATGGAGCTGGAAGATCAACTTTCTTGGGCTGAGGGACAGACTGAGGCCAAACAACCCGCATGAGGTGGCCAGGAGGAGGGGAGTGGAGAGGCTCTAGGGAACCCGGGGATGACCCTTGTGTAGGGGTAGGGGAGTGACTGGGTAATTTTTAATTAAGTGCCGGGAAATGGCAGCTGCTCTGAGATCTGGCACAGGATCAGTAGCACAGCTCTGCAGTCAGGCAGACTCTGCTGCCTTGCTTTGTGACTCCCAGAAAGTTCCTCACCCTCTCTGAACCTCTGCCTCCTCATCTACAAAGCGTCAGAACAAGCCGGTTACCATACTGCATGCCTGTAATCTCAACGACTCAGGAGACGGAGGCAGGAGGATTGAGAGTTTGACGCCAGAGGCAGCCTCTGGACCCTGTCCAGATAAAAAAAATTTTTTTTTTTGGTACAGCACTTGCAAAGCATGCAAGTGTGAGGCCCTGGGTTCAAACCCCAAGTGCCACCAAAAAAAAAAAAAAAAAAAAAAAAAAGAAGAAGAAGAAGAAAAGAAAAAGGAATGAAAATTTGGAGCATTTATGAGAATGACCTTGATCTCTAAGACCTCAAATATAGGCAGAGATGGGGCTGAGTGACTTGTCCAAGTCACAGGCAAACAGCAGCTAGCCATGGGAGTACTGCCCTCAGCTCCCTGAATCGTCAAACTGCCATGGGGTAGGAGTGGCTGCTCTGACTTCTTTTTTTTTTTCCCTTCTTTCCTTCCTTCCTCCCTCCCTCCCTCCCTCCCTCCGTTCTTTATTTCTCTATTTCTTTTGTACTTGGGGGTTGAACCCAGGGCCTCAGGCATGCTAGGTGAGTACTCTACCACTGAGCCTCACCCCTAGTCCATATTTTTGCTTTTTATTTTGAGATGTTGTTGTTGTTGTTGTTAGGTGCCTTCGAGTCGGTATCCAACTCATAGCGACCCTCATAGGGTTTTCAACGGCTGACTGTTTCGGGATTGCCTTGGGAGGGGATTGCCAGGTCCTTCTCCCATTATTTTGAGATAGGGTCTCGCTAAGTTACACAGGTTGCCTCTAGCCTGGAACTTGTGATCCTCCTTACCTCCACCTTCCAAGTTGCTGGGATTACATGCATGAGGCACCATGCCCAGCTGCCTTCGTTTCTTTTATGTGGAAAATATGGGGCTTGGTGGGAAATAATAATATCCTTCTGTTTGGTCTGCTATGAGCCTGGTACTGTGCTAGGCACTTCGTGTATATTTACTCTCTGGTTTATCCGTGGCCACATAAAGAGTAGGTACAGAATGAGTATTCCAACTCAGATCTGGGAATTCGCCTCCTCTACCCTGCATGCCCAACTACTCCCCAGGGTGGGTTTTGGTGGGAGGTTGAGGGGAGCAGAAGCAGGTGGAAAAATCTAAATCTTTGCTCAGCATAGGGGGTGTAACTAGGTACCAAGTCTTCTGAGCTACTATTTACACGCTCCCTCTCCTCATCTCTCTGCACCGAGGGAAGAAACCAACCTGTATGGACAACTTATCAACCTGTATAACAACTCTGTGGGATAAGTGTGGGGTTTGTGTCCATTTACGGATGGACATACTGAGGCTCAGAAGAGTGAAATGACTTGTTACCAAGGAAACAGGAGATTCCTTCTGGGCCTCAGATGAGTTATCAAGGGGGCAGGATTTGGGAGCACTTGTTGTAAAATTGGCCGGACCAAGTAGAGACAGTCAGCTCTGATCACTGGAACATTTTCTCTCCTTTAGCTTTAAGGAGATGCGGGTGACTAGAGAGTAGACTGAAGCCAGGGATGTTTTTTTGTTGTTGTTTTGTTTTGCTTGTGGTACTAGAGGTTTGAACCCAGGCCTCACACATGCTTTGCAAGTGTTGTTACCACTGAGCTGCGTCCCCAGCCCACTTTTTACTTTTTATTTTGAGACAGGGTCTCCCTAAGTTATGCAGGCTGTCTCTGGCCTCACACTTGCCATCCTTCTGCCTCCTCCTCCTATGTTGCTGGGATTATAGGGATGTGCCACTGCGCCCGGCTAGGGATGTAATTTTAAAAACTGGTTCCAGGAGTTAGCTTTGGGTAGGGGAGCCTAGTTCCAGCACCTTGGCCCTGGCTTTCCCTTGTACTGGCTGGGAGTGTGATGTTCATTACTTTGGAGACCCAGGGAGATCCTCAGGCAGCAAAGCAAACCTTCTAGGGAGACACGCTTCTGTCTACTGGATGGGAGAATGAGCACTGAGGTTTTGGAAGAGCTGCTCGGTGTGATTGCAGGTTTTAATGGGTTACTTTGGCTTCCTGAGTCCTGCCTCTCAAAGCATCTGGCAGATGGACGGGTGAGGAAGTGGACTAGGAGACTTTGGGTTTGGGGTCAGGCTGGGCCATGAGTTCCAGCTCTGACTCTTTGTAGCTGGATGACCCTGGGCAAGACACTGAACCTCTCTGAGCTCCCACCTGCACTTTTCAAACTCAGGAGAATAATAACCTGCGTCAGAGTTGGGATCTCCTCTGAGATCAGATATGCAGAGCAGGGCTCCCAAAGGGCTCACACTCTTGAATGCCTAGGATATGAGGCAGCAGATAATGCAGATGGGAATACTGTGGGGAACCAATGGGATTGTCCCCTTTCTTAGCCAAGATGGGGCAGTGATTCTGCTTAATCCATGTGGCCTTGGCCTTGCTGTGCCCTGATCTGTAAAATGGAAATAAAAATAGCAGCCACCTCATAGGACTGTCATGAGTGTGACCTGAGGTAATGCCGAGAGAGTATTGGGCACAGGCCAGCACTTACCAGGAGGGACTCCGGGAGGGAGACCTGGTCGATCCTCGTTGGCCTCTGTACCTGCCATAGAAGGAGAAAACTGGAGCCTCCCTTTGAGGCTGGCCACCTTGCTGCAGGCAGTGGAGAGTAACAGGTACCAGCACCTGGGGAGAAGAGGAAACTTCTGCCTCACACCTGGGTGTCAGATTGTCAGGGACTCAGGTAACCATTCATTCATTCTTCTGACTGTACCTATGAGCATTTCACTGTCCCATCCCAAATGCCCACCTGTCATATTTGATTGTAAAATCAAGTATCAGACCACAGAGACTCAGCAATGGGAGGTTCTATCCACTCACTAAGCTGGGGCCCACCACAGGGGAGCTTTCTGAGCTCTGGAAAGACTCATCCTCTTGGGTCAGAGGGTAAGAATTGCCACCAGCTAAGCCTACCCAGAGGGGCTGGGATTTAGCTCAGTGGGTAGAGCGCTGCGCTGCAGTCTCTGAGGCCCCAAGTTCAATTCCCAGCACTGCAAAAATGGGAGAAGGGCCTGGCAATCCACTCCCAAGGCAATCCTGAAGCACTCAGCCATTGAAAACTCTATGTGGGTCGCTATGAGTCGGATACCGACTCGACGGCACCCAACAACAACAACAAGCCTACCTAGAGATGAATTCAACACATCTTTGTGGCTAGACACGGTGGTGTGTGCCTGTAATCCTAGCACTCTGAAGGCTAAGGCAGGAGAATCTCAAGACTGAGGCCGGCCTAGGTGACATAGTGAGAGATTGGCTCAAAAAAACAAAGCAAGCAAGCCAGGGACTATAGTGCACAACCTGTAATCCTGGTGACTTGGGAGGCTGAGGTAGGAGGATCAGGGGATTCAAGAACAGAGGCAGCCTACACAATTTAGCAATACCCTGTCTGGGATGCAGCTCAGTGGTAGAGCACTTGCCTAGTATGCTTGAGGCCCTGGGTTCAACCCCCAGAAGTGCAAAATAAGCAAACAAAAACTCCAAATACTTATGGAGCACCCACAAATTATAAGGCACAATTCTAGGTGCTGAGTCACCTTAGAGTCAGAGGGCAAGAATTGCCCTTAGAGTATGAAATATGCCCTCAGCTGCAAGTCAGAATCTCAGGGTTCTGCTACTGCCTTGCCATACAACTTTGAACTGGCCCTGGCCCTCTGTGGACCTAATTTTTTCTGGTCTGCAAAATGGGAAAATGGAGGAGGGTGTTATGCTCCATCCGTGCTTTCAAACTCTACAGAGGCTCTGCAGGGGTGGGGCTGATAAGCAGGTGGTGAGTTTCCTGTCTATGGCAGTGATTAAGAATTTGCGTGTAAGTTATATGCCTTCTTGGACATGTAATGAATCTAATGATGGTCCAGGTCCCTGGAACCACCAGATGCTGGTTCTAGGTGTTGAAAGGATAGTGCCAGTCGTCCAAAATATTACCTATTATGAATAATGAAAAGGCTGGGCATTCTTGTGTTCTTGTCATGCCCCTTTGCCTTAAGCTTATTCCTTCCCACTCCCCACCTCAAATCACAGGGCCTGGATGGGCTCGGAGCCCAGGAAGCAGAGAAATGGGAGTGTGCTGGCATTTTACTCCCCTCCTGTAAGAAGGAAAGGCAGCCCTGAGAGTTGCAGAGTAAGGGTCAGCTCTTAAGCCTCTTTCCTTTTGGGAGGGGGGTAGATTCTGCAGCCCCAGCCTGAACCAGAGATGTGGGTTTTCAATTACACAATTAAATGCACAATTAGGCATAATTACCAGTGCTCAGAACCCGCAACTGCTCATAATAGGCATGTAATCTACTGCAGCCTCTGTTTATACTACTCAACGCGCTCCCTGATGATGCCAGGATGCCTTCACGCTGCACTGTTGCCATGGAGACAAGCCCGGGGCCGCCGCCGCCACCATGCAAAGCTGACAGATAGTGTTCTGGTCTTGGGCCTCTGGCTGTTTTCCGAGGCCTCCGCAGCCAGCTCTGGAGGGGAAGGTTCGGCAGGTGGGCCAGGAAAGGCAGGCCGACACTTCCTGTCCTCTGACACACCTGACTGGCTGAGCCAGCTTTGGAGTACCCAGGAGCACAAGAGTGGAGCTCCAGCCGCTCCCCAACCCCTAGAATCCTCAGGCCGCCAGTGGGGTGGCCAGGTGCTGTGGAAAGTCTTGTGCCTAGCCATTGGAACATCTCATACTTCTAGGGAAGCCAAGGTCTGGACAAACCCCCTAGACCTGGTTTCCACATAGGCCTGGCTCTGCCATAACTGGCTCTGTGACCTTGGACAAGTCCTTGCCAGTCTCTGAGGCTCTGTCTCCCCATATGTAAAATGGACCTTAGGGTCTATGCATGTGGCGCCATCCAATAGAGATTTACTGGGCACTCAGGACACACCCCCTATGTTGTAATGCAACCTGAAGGAGCCTGCTCATCCTCATACATGCCCACATGGGGACGCCTGTGCAGTGGGCACAGTAACTATCCCTATTTCCCAGAAGTAGGATCTGAGGCCTGGGGGCATTACACCAGGCAGAAGCAGGGTCGCCTGAGCCCCCTGTGGCTTCACAAGTGTCATCTCATGTCATCTTCACAACAGCCCTGGAGGTGGACCATTGTTATCCCCATTTCCATTTCCTAGGTGAGGACTCTGAGGCTCTGGAAACTGAAGTCACTTGCCCGGCATCAGACGGCAAGGCAGTGGTGGAGCAGGGTCTGGCTGATGCCAAAAGCCTGCATTCCTCACATTTGCTTCTTAATGGAAGTCATGAAGGGGTAAAAGGATTTCCTTTGACAAGCGTATACTGAGGATCCCATCATGCCCACCCAGCCTGGCTCCAACTGCTCAGGAGGCAAGGAGTCCTGGGTCCCTCAGTCCCAGCGTTTTGCGATGACCTTGAAGGGAATTTTGGTCTGATCGTTCCACCAAACGTTGGTCAGTAGAAGCAGGTCCTGTTTGTATGATCAGTTTTTGTTTTGCTGTATTTTTCTTTAGTTCAGAACATTATTTATGGACACCTACTATGCGCTGTCTATATCCCTACCACCCTGGTGTACAGTCTTGTCAGATCTTGAAACTAAGTAGGGTCAGGCCTGGTTAGTCCTTGGATGGGAAACTGCCTGGGAATACTGGCTGCAGCCGAGGGAGAAGGACCTGGCAGCCCACTCCCAAAACAGCCATCGAAAACCCTATGAGCAGCAGAGAAGCACTGACATAGTGCCAGACATGGGCACAGTGTCAGGTACTGTTTCGTTCTGTTGTATGTAGGGTCGTTATGAGTCAGACTTGACTCGATGGCCGCTAACAACTATGTGCTAGTTCCTGGGGACACAGGTGAATCAGACAATGTAGGCCACTTAAGGTACAATGTTTGGCAAGTTGCCTGACCTCTCTATTTGTTAGAGCAAGCACTCTACCACTGAGCCACACCCCCAATCCTATACCTTAGTTTCTTCATCTGTAATGCAGGCAGCAGTCTGTCACTTGCCGGTTGTTGGCAATGTTAGCAATTACAACGACCACTTAGCAAATGCTTACTGTGTGCCAGCCACTCAACTAAGGCTGTGATCTGCCCTGGGTGAACCTTCATAACACATCATCCACATCATCTGTTATTCCCACTTGACAGATGGAGCAAGTTGAAGCTCAAGAGGCTTAAGGGCCTTGTCCAGGGCCTCACAGCCTCTGAGTGGCAGAGCAGGCCGTGTCCTATCTGCATGGAAGTGTTCCCAAATGTGGGTGTACTTGCCATCACTTCCCTGGAGCCTCCAGCCAGTTTCCCTTAGAGAATGAGAGATTCGGATAGAGGAGCAGTTTGGAGGGGCAGCACCCACCTGGCATAGCCTAGGACTCTTCTAGCTGCTCAGTTCCCCCATTGGCATGTGGAAGGCTGGCTTTTCTGAGAGGGACTGTCAGCCATGAGTCCCACCCCGACACTAGATGAGAACACCAAAGCCCAGAAATGGTCTATGACTTGCCCAATACCAAAGTGCAAGTCAGAGATTGCATTGGGACCAAGACCCAAAGCCGATTTAGGACACTTCCTTCCACTTCTTATGCTCGCTAGCACATTACAGGATGAGAGGGGCTTGGGGCTGTGGTGTGTGTGCTGGTTTGTATGCATTCAAAACCGCACTCTGCTTGCTGCATGGCCAAGCATTTGTGGGGCAGACTCTGGCACGTAGAGATTTGTGGATCAATAAACATCCTTTCCCACTTTCCTCCCTCTTCATTTATTCATGAACTCTGAACTCCTTGGCTCCAGAGAAACTGCCTGGAAGAAAGCAATTAGAACATAATTAGGGCCACTCTTATTATCAGCTCTCAGCGGGAGGGACAGGGAGCCACTAGGGGCGTGGGGTGGCCCTGGGAGTTCCCTGGAGCCCCACCTCCTACAGGGGCCACTCAGCTCCTGCTCACCCATGGAGACAGGGACAGCCTGGGCCAGGGATAAGGACCCCTCCCTTGATGCACTGAAGCACTGTATCAGGCTGGGAGGAGGGCTCTTTGCCTTGCATACAGATTTAGGAGTTAGGCATGCTGAGTTAGTCCCCATCCCTGAATATCCTGGGTGTGTCCTGCCAGAGACTGGCCAGGTGTTAGGGGAAAACCCAAAAGCCCAAGATGGCTCCTTGGAAAGATGACTAAACCCATTTAGCAGATTGTAGTGAATGGAGACTACGAGGATAGTTGTTATTGTTATGTGCTGTCGACTCGTAGGTCTGTGAGTGACCCTCATAGAGTTTTCAGTGGCTGATTGTTTCGGTGTTGCTTCAGGAATGGATTGCCACGTCCTTCTCCTGTTTTTGTGATGCTGGGGATGGAACCAAGGGCCTCAGAGAGCACAGACTGGCACTCTACCAGCTGAGCTAAACCCCCCACACACAAGTATAGCAGGAAGTATAAATTACCTGGAGGAAGCCATGTAGCAGGCAGGATGCCATTCACTACCAGAAGATTATTAGTAATAATAACAAGCTGGGCTGGTGGGCAGGTGTGTATATATATATATATACACACACACATACATACATACATACATACATGGCTGGACATAATGATACATGCTTATAATCTCAGTGGTTCAGGAGGCTGAGGGAGGAAGATCGAAGATTTGAGGCCTGAAGCATTCTGAACAACTTAGTGAGACTTTGTCTGAATTTTAAAAAGTGGATGACAATGTGGCTAAGTAGTAGAGCACTTATCTAGCCTGTGCAAGTCCCAAAACAAAATAGTAAACAGCAGTCAGCACTTAAGGGGTATTTATTTATTTATTTATTTTTGTTTTTATATATTTTTATATTTTTATCTTTTTGCAGTACTGAGGGTTGAACCCAGGGCCTCCCTCGTGCTAGGCAAATGCTGTACCACTGGGTTGCACCCTCAGCCCTTTTTTTATTTTTTGTGTTGAGACGGAGACCCACTAAGTTGTGCATGCTGCCTCTGGCCTTAAACCTGCTGTCCTCCTGCCTTCACCTCCCAAGCTGCTAGGATTATAGGCCTGTGCCACTGTACCTGGCCCATTTATGGGGCATTTCTGACCCCCCAGCTGCTGTTCTTCCCCACAAGGTGTCCCACCAGCAAGGAGAAGCCACTAGGGGCTGGTAGGTGTCTTCCCCTGAGGAGCAGGAAGCTGAGAGTCTGGGTGGTACCTGGCCCGTGTCTCCCCAGGTACATTGCCTCACTTGCTTCTGCTGTAACCCAGGGAGGTGTACACCATCATCTGCATATAGTCTTCAATGTACAGATGAGGAAACTGAGGCTCAGTACTCAAGAAATCCTGCCCAAGAGGACAGTGTTGATGCAGGACTCTAAACCAGGCCTTCTGTACTCCGGAGCCCTTGAGCTTTGCACCTGCCGGGTTTGGGGTGCAATGGTTCTCCTGCCTTCCCCTCTCCTGCAGGTCAATTTGGTTCCTAGTTGTCCTGAGGTTGCACGTGGAGGACTTTGCCAGACTGTTTAGAGTGCCCTTCCTCGTGGATGGGATGCACTGAGTCCCTGTTTCTTTCTCCCTGGCCCTGTGCCAGCTAAGAACAGAGTGGGAGGCCCTGCCCCTGGGCTGGATCGCCACCCCCAAATGGGCTGCTGCCGCCCCCCCCAAGCAACATTGGCAAAGGGAAATGAAGGCCTGGCAGATGAGGGGCTCTGGCCTCTTGAGATGAAGTTAACATGGCTGTAGAAGTCCAGGCGGAAACCAAGAGGACCGCCCCCTAGCCACTGGGCTACAACCAGGAGGGTGTGGCTAGGGCCCAATGGACAGAGGAGGGGACAATGAACTGGATGGGGGTCAGAGGAGGCACTTAGGGTTGTGAGATCAGTGGGCTTCCTTTTGGGGGTGGACATGGGGTGCCTAGGGACAACCAGCCTTCATCCTTCCTTTTCCCTGCCTTACCTGAGGGGAGGTTGCCGTGACAACCAGCTCCCCATCACTGACCTCTCTGTAGGTCGCTGCCCCCTTTCCAAGTGGCAGGTGCTCACCCTGGCAACAGGCCCTGTGGCCAGTAGGGGCCTCTGGCTTTCCTGCGGCCCCTCCCTTTCACATGGGAAGCTGCATTGTTCTGCAGCCAGCCAGCAGAAGCTCCTGCCAGCTGGAGGTGAGGGGCCGCCCTAGCAACTTTCAGATGTGGGCCTTTTGCTGGCCCTTCACCCAGCTGCCCTGGATCCATCCTCCTCACCAGCTGCCTGAGTGATCTTAACAGAGTACAGAGCTCATCCCACCTCGCTCTGCTTCAAACCTTCTGTAGCTCCTTGTTGCCTTCTTGCCTTCGTGGTGAAGTCTAAAGCCATGATTCTCAAACTTTGGCATGCACCAGAATCACGTGGGGGCTGTTAAAATACAGATTTCTAGGCTTCACCCACAAAGTTTCTGATGTGGTAGGTCTGGGATAGGGCCCTAAAATTTGCATTTCTAACAAGTGCCCAGGTAGGGTGATGCAGCTGGTGCTGGTCCTGGAAATCGTGTCTAGGCAATGGAATACTCGAGTCTGCCCAGGCTCACCCACCCATCCTGACTCACCACTTCCACGTCCCTAGACTCAGCCACATGGACCTAAACACCCCCAGGTCCTTCCACACCGCGGTGCTATTCCTGCCTCTGGACTCCTTTCTCTTTCTCAATTCTGGGGCCACCCAATCCTATCCTCTCCTCTTTGACACCTTCCCCTGCTGCCTCCATCTGCAGGTACTAAGTGGCTGTATTGCTGATCCCACTTCCATGTTGAATCTCTGGCTCTAGGCTGAACTCATTGTGACCTGGAGAGCCAGGTGCTGAGTGTGGCCTCCTGAAGGCACTTGGTGACAATGTGGTATTTGATTGAGCAAGGAGATGGAAGTGCAGGTGGAAGGCTGGGTGAATATCACAAGGCTTCATGGTTCACTCAGGTGGGCAGACAGCCAACCAGTGCTCCCTCTGCACCAAGCACCATACTAGGTGCTGGGGTTCAGTGGTGCGGGAGGCACAGCATCTACTCACGTGGACTCACATGCCAGCAGTGATCATGCTGGGGCATGGTGAGTGAGTGCTCCTCGGGAAAAGAAGACAGTGTGAGATGCAGGTACCCAGAAGAGGGCTTTTTCGACTTACTTGGTGGTCTGAGTGGAGTAGAGCAGTCTCCAAGGAAGGCATGACCTTTTCCCACGCTTCATCACATTTGTGCCTCATTATAGCCCTGCTGGGCAGAAACCATCTTCCCTATTTTACAGAGGAACACAAAGGACCAGAGAGGAGAATTCACTGGGTCATGGTCAGAGCTGGCATGCCACAGAGCTAGGACTTGAACCTGGATTTTGCTATGCTAATTTGCAAGTGGGGCTGGGATGTAGCTCAGTTGGTAGAGCACTGCGCTGCAGTCTCTGAGGTCCCAAGTTCAATTCCCAGCACCGCAAAAATGGGAGAAGGACCTGGCAATCCACTCCCAAGGCAATCCTGAAACAGTCAGCCATTGAAAACCCTATGAGTTTCTCTATGAGTCGGATACCGACTCCACGGCAACTAACTAACAACAACAACAATTTGCAAGTGATCCATCCCCCTGGGCTTCCCCTGGAGTGTGGCCTGAGGCTCACCTTTGAAAATATGCCTCCAGCAAAGATTTACCAGTTTGCTCCCAACAGACACAATGGCCCCTTGCAGAGGACTGGCTCATTGCCTGGAGTGTTAGAGGGCCTTAGCCTGCCTTCCTCTGGCCATGTCCCTTGCTACTGGGCAAGAGTTCCACAGAGTTAGGGGGACATACCCAACCAGAAGCCTGTGTCTCACATTCCCACCTTAGACCGCACTGGTGCGCATTGCTAACAGGTACATCCTGGGGTGTCCAGACCTGGATGTGAGGCCTCCACCAGAAGTGGCAATGCTAGCTGGGGCTGGCTTTCCAGATCCCCAGAGATACTCTTGTCTTCTGACTTCGACTCTAAGTGATCAGAGAAATTGAAACTCACAGCCTAGCTTCCAGACCATAGGTCTAGGTAAGAAGACAAGACATATTTAAGAGTTTGTTGTTTGGGTTTGTAACTTTTAAATACTTAGATGCATCATGTGTAGATCTCTTTGGATACCCTTCCCTGGTCCTGAGGCCCCCAAATGTTAAGAGGAGGGTCTGGACCTGGGGGCAGGGCTCAAGAAGAGGTTCCCTGGGTGCTTGATCAGCCTTGGGCGCTGCCAGCTGCTCAGCCTGTCACTGCCTGTCTGCTGGTCAGCAGCCCCATGAGACATCTGAGTAGATAGATGGCCATCCCCAAGCTGCCACTAGCTGTCATTCCCAAGAAGGCCACCAGGGACACAGAGCTCCTCTGCTGAAGTGAGAGGCTGTCTGGAGCCCAGCCTGGGAATCACACTGTGGTTGTCAACTGTGACAGACCGGGCTTGTTGGCACCCGGCCACAACCAGACAGGAAGCCAAGGCTATGGCACGGTTTGTCGAGACCTGCTAGGGCTAAGTGCTTAATGTGGGATCCACTCATCCTCCAGCTGCCCTGGGAGATGACAAGATCTCATCTTGATAAAAGAGAACATGGAGGCCGGGTGCCATGGGGCACACCCGTAATTCCAGCTACTCCAGAGGCTGAGGCAGGAGGATCAGAGGTTCCAGGCCAGAGGCAGCCTGTGCAAATATAAATAAAATCTCAAAATGAAATATAAAAAAGGGGCAGAGGGATCAGCTCAGTGGTGGAGAAGTAGTGTAGCATGCATGAGGCCATGGATTCAACCCCCAGGACTTTAAAAAAAAAAAAAAAAAAGACAAGGACACTGAGGACAGTGGAGTCCTGCTTCTGTTGCTCCCAGGAGTGTGAACAGAAGCCGGTCGCTCAGCCTTTCTGAGCCTCGTCTATAAAGTGGAGCTGATGATTGTACTTGCCTCTTAGAGCTGCCAAGCGGGTTCAGTGAAGGAGCCCATGAAAACCACTTGGCTCCACACCTGCTACCTAGTTAAGGCTTCGCAAACAATGGGTACACTAATGACGGCCTGTCTGCCCCATCACCAGGTGCTTCAAGGGCAGGTGCGTCTGTGAAGCCTGTAGGCACCACTGTTTACTGAATGGAGTCCTCCTAGGCATAGAGTCCTGCAATCAAGGACGTCCCCGAGAGCATATCTCCACTCCCTTGTACACAGATGCCTAGGGAGGCGGTGGGGGTCCTTATGTCCAATCCCTGTCTCCTTTCTTTGCTGCTTCAGGAGACGACAGGGAGTCTGGCATCACAGCCTTGCAAGGACTATGCTAGGAAGCAGGCTGATCCAACTTCTGGGAAGGATCAAGGCTCAGTATGTGATTCCACCAGAAATACTCTGGACAGATATAAGCCCCCGAGGTGGGCAGAAGTGGTCAGTTTCTCTCTGTTCAGTCCTGGGCAACCCTGGGCAAAATTCTGCGGCTCAGCCTTTCCCAGAGCCTCCATGTTTCTGGGCAGGGTCTATGGGGAGCAGTAGCAAGGGCGTGCAGGCAAGAGGTGCCACTGAATAAGTCATAGCGCCATAAACATGCCAACCCACTGGCGCCCGTGACCTAAGGAAGTCTGTTAGGGGCCTGGACTCCAGAGCCAGAGGAACTGGGGCAAACCCTTATCAGCTGTGTGACTGGGGCAAGTTACTTGGTGCTTTACTCCCCCAGCTTCCCAACCCCCAGTGCAAAGATATGAGTCTGCCTGCCACATTCCTGTAAGGATTAAATCAATCAAAGCTTTCTAAGCACTGGAGAGATGCTCAGCATAGAATAAGTGGTAGCTTTTCTTACCTCTTCCTGTTCTGAAACTGAAGTAAAATGCCACCCAGAGATAGCCCTGCTCAGCATGGGCACATAGTAGGTCCTAAGAACCACGCCTTCCCTCCCCTTCCTCCCTGCGCTCTGGCCCCCACTTACAGTCAGCCACCTCTTCCTCTAGCAGGTTCTGGCAAACTCCTGTTCCTGGGCCCCCTGTGTTCTCCCCTTTGATCTCCCTGGGCTGCCCAAGGGATGGGGAAAGGGATCACAGGCGTCTGGGTAGGAGCTCAGGCTCTGGGGTCAGAGCCCTCTGCAGTCCTGAGATCTGTGCTCCGTAGAAGGATGGGGCCGTGACCCTCCTCTTCATTTTTCGTTGTGAAGGCTAAATGAGATGGTGCATACCAGATGTTTTGCACAAAGCCTGGTACAGTCAGCGCACACAAACTACTAGCCGTTGCCATTATGCTTGTGCTCATGTTCAGAGCCAAGAATTTTGAGGGGAAATCCTTCAAGCCTGGTTACTGGGTATCCCGCCCCCGCACCCGATGACCTATGCAACCCTTTCTTCTCCCGAAGTCCTTTTTCATGCCCTGCATTCACACACCCCAAATGACCCTTCCCAGGGCCTTCACTTAAGCCAGACTGGAACAGGGCACTCCACCATGCATGGCAGCTAAAACAACAGGAAAAAATAGGGGGTGACACTCTCTCCTCCATTCATCATTGATTCCCTCATGCCACAGGGGACTCAGGGCCTGTGCAGATAAACAGATCTTCAGCGTGCGGGAGGGTAAGGGCAGTGCAAGGGGAAGGAGGCCAGGTTGGCAGTCCTGCCATCTCTGTAAGACTCCATGTCCCTGTTTGTTCCAGGGGGCTAATACTCCCAAGGCCCTGGATCACAGTCTGAGCCCTGAAGGGCTGTCTAGATGTTGGTGGCTGCTGTGATTCTCCACTGGAGGAAGTGGGGAGGGTGGGATCCCCAGCAAGGCCAGGACAGTAAATGGTCAGGGCATCCTGCAGCCTGGGTGTAGGACATGGGGTGGGGCTGCTGTGCACCTTCGCCCACTGGCTCCCCACACTTGCTGCTGTTGCTGGGCAGACTTCCCACCTGGCTCTCAGTCAGAAGAAGGCAGAAGTGGCTGCTGTTGCCATAGCAGTGAGGCTGGATTCCTCAGCGTTGCCTTCCTGGGAGACCAGTGCAGGATGGCCACTAAGTCGGCCAGAGAATCAGATTCTTCTCCCCCTGCGTCAGGTCAAGTGAACAATGGCCCCTGCCAGGAGCCATTGTGACCTCCCAGCTCCTGCTTGATCCCTCGCACTAGGTGCCTGATACCTCCAGGCTGATCTTTGGCCCCAGGTGCGAGTTGGGGGACACTCAGAGGGCTTGGTGCCCCTCCCAGCCCCAGGCCGCTGCTTTCCTGCTGTCACCAGACTCACCATGTTGGCATCAGGGCACAGGAGCCCTTCCAGCCTGTCCCTTATGGGGCCCTCATTCCTCCTGTTCTAGCCTCCTGGGTCTTTTCTAGTCCCTTCTACTTGTCTGGCTCCCTTTCTCCCTCCACAGGTCCTTGGCATGTGCTCTTCCTCTTGCCTGAACCTTCTTTCCTTTCCTTATCTGCTAATTCTCCTTTAAATCTCTTCCTCAGACAAGTCTGCCTGCCCACGCCCACCACAGCTCTCTCGCCACCCTTCCTTAGCGCAAGAGTGATTTTGCTTTGTAGGTGTGTATGAGTACTCTGCTCTGTGTCCTAGGTGTGTATGAGAAACTGCTCTGTCTCTGTCTCTGTCTCTGTCTCTGTCATCTCTCA
>VMDO01015540.1:0-31597 GCA_007922755.1 Pedetes capensis
TATGAACCTAAAAGAGATACCTTGATATATATGTGTGTGTATATATGTATGTGTATTTATCCATATATACACACACACATATATATACATATATATCTATATACATACATGTGTATATATACATGTATATGTATACTCATAAATATATGTACATATACACATATATACATATGTATACACACATATATACATATATATTATTTCCAGTACTGGGGGATTAAACCCAGGGACTCCATCACTGAGCTGTGCCCTCTTTGTAATTTTTTTTTTTTTTAATTTTTAGTTTTGAGGCAGGGTCTTGCTAAGTTGCACAGGCTGCCTTTGGCCTCAATCTCAACAATCTTCCTGCCTCAAGCACCCAAGTCACTGGGTACACAGCTTCATGAGACTTCTTTTTAAATATCCAGACAAAAAAGTAATTCACTTTGAATAATTGTTGTCAGAATTCATTATTAACTCAAAGGCAGGAGATAAAGAGTCGTGACTTTTGTCTTTTAATACTTCAGGCAGTTACCGTAAGTTCTCACACCAAATCAGTTCCTCAGAGGCAGTTTTTAGTAAATGACCCTTCAAAAGAAACCATTACACATATAGTTTTGGTAATGAAATGTCATTATGGTATTTACACATCATTACCATCTTGCCACATAATACACTTGGTGCTGATACAAACATAGGTCTGGTTCCTGCCTGCATCCATTGAACATTATTTATTTTACACCCACTATATCGGGCACTAGGATAAGATAAAAATTTAAGATGAGAAATGAAAAGTATTAAAAGTGAGGTGGTTCTAGAGTTAGAAAAAGGTAGATTATGGTGCGAAATGTGATGCCATACCACTGCAGTGTTGGACAACTTATTACCAGCAAGGGTCTGGGTGTCTTCTAGCCATTTGCATGTATAGACCTCCCACAGACATACAGGAAACTGTAGATCTGACTGACCTACACTATGTTATGCCACTGTCACCCCACAGTTCCAAGACTGTCCAGTCTCATGCACACACAGCTGTTTGGAGACCTGGTAGAACAAGTTGAGTAGATGGATATTTGCCTGGCCCACAAAAGGCATCCTGGGATAAAATAATAACACCAGCTCATACATTAAATCTGAAGATGATGAATTTTTCAGAGGAGATTGCTGCTTTTAAACACTGCCAGTTATATGGCTGAAGAGTGTTACCTGACCCCATTAGTTCTCTCAAGAGCTGTCAGAGCCCAGTGGAAGAGGAAAGACAAAAATGAAATAAAAGCGCTATTTCACAAAATTCATGGGTAACACTAAAAACATAAGGCAGCTCTCCTTTGAGGTTTACAAAACAGTAGACAGCCCCAGCACATGGGCAAGAAACTTGTGCCATATCTTCAAGGAGATCCTTGGGTGGCTGGTGACATTTCTGTACTTGTCAGAGCAAAAGGAAACTGGGAAAATGTCTCTGAAGCCAGGCACCATGACTGAGCACCTATGAGACATTCTTAGGTGGGAAGAAGCCAAGAGATAGATTAGAAAACACTGCTTTTCCAGATATGAAAAATCATATTTTACCTTCCATATGTACAGCAATAGGACAGGTAAACTTAAAATGTGCTCTTAGGATCTCTGTCACATGTGATTTTCTGGTATCATTCCCAAGCTAATACAAATCTCATTTCTCCATGCACGTACACATTGGAATTTGAGTGATGAGATTTAAAAACCAATGAAGATTTATACCACATAGCTTTGCATCTAAACAAAATATTTTCATGGCTTTCTAATATTCAATTCATCAAGTGCATTGATACAAATATATCAAATGCATTTGAATACACATGGCATGAAATACTATCCCAATTATTTTAAAAAATGGGAATTTGGGTCTCAGTTGTGAAGTTAGTCTGTTAGCCAAAGTAGTGCTCTAGATTTAGAAGATGGAGAATATTGTGATGTCACTAATGAAATGCCTTTGCCAGGTCACTACACCTGCACTTCTCCATCTGCAATACTGCTATAGTTTGGGTGTTGAATGTCCCCCAAAGGCCATATATTAAAAGTTTGGTATCACAGGGGTACTAATGGGAAATGGTAGAGCCTTCAGATGATGGGATCTTGTGGGAGGTCTTGGGTTATTGAAGACTTTCCCCAGAGGAGACTTTTGGACCAGGGCCCCTTACCCTTTCTTATTTCTGATTCCTGTCTATGAGCTGAGCCATTGTCCTCCCCCATGCACTCCTGCCATAATGTGCTGCCTTGCCACTTGTCCAAAACACAGTGCCAATCGATTAAGAACTAGAAACAAGCTCTAAAAGTGTAAGACAAAATAACCCTTTGTTCTTTGTAACTTAATTAGTTCAGGTATTTAATTACAGTGACAGAAATCTGACTAACACAGATATCATGATGCTTTCATGTGGAATCCAGGAATAACACCCTCTCCCCACAAAACTACCATAACCAAGAAATGTGGCTTACCAAATAGCTGTCCTACTAAAACACTATTTTCAGCTGTGCTTGGTCTAGTGGAGTGCCAGAATACAGTGGCCCTAGATAAGTTTTAGTATTAGATTAGGGTACCCCAGAAACAGGACAAAATTGAAACCTGATAGTTCATTCTATGCATATTTTACTGTAAGTTTTCCTTCTACCCACTATAATGAATTTTGATTTTTAAAAAAAATTTATTTAATCAGCCAATAGATAGTTTTAAAAGCTTCTATTATGATTTGTTCAACAATGTATGAGGCAATGGGAAAGAAGGAACAAGACAGACATGGAATCTGCTTTCAAATGCTGCTTCTGGGGAGAGAGAACATGTCATGCAATTAGAACATTGGCTACTCAAAAGTGGAGTAGCTAGCATAAGGTGTTATAGAAGCATTTAAAGAAGGCACTCCTAGTGCACTAGGATGAGGGGGAAAATTTCCATTTTTACAGGGAAAATTGTACTTAAGGTGAGTCTTCAAGTTATGGTTAAGGTTTTTGAGGTGTTCTGGACAAAAAGAGAATTCAAGCAAACAGAAAAGAATGTTCATTCATGCGAGAGAACATAGCATCTGGAAGAATGATGGATAATGCACTATGGCTGGAGCGTGTGTGTGTGTGTGTGTGTGTGTGTGTGTGTGTGTGTGTGTGTGTGTGTATGTGTAATGTTAGCACACTTGGTAGTGGGTAGTAGGAACAAATTCCAGGACCTAAATATGTTCTTTATGCTGTACTAAATTTGGATTTAAGAAGCCCTGGACTTAACAAGCCTCAGAAGGATTTCCAGCAGGGAAGTAGCATGGTAACATTTCCTTTCAGAAAGTTTCAGTTTGTATGGGAGGAAACCAGCGAGGAGTGTAGTTCACAGACACAGGCAAGAGAAAGAGGAAAATACTCAAGGGAGAAGCAGAAAGATGAGGAGGTTACTGTCCCTACTTGTAAACTCAATGATGTTATTAAATATTAGAAATTCAATTCAAATACTATAAGTAAGAAAGATGCAAATAGGTTCAATAACATATAATTAAGTATTCCATGAAACTATAGTTTTTCTCAAGAGAATGAGAAATATCACCAATTCCTGGAATGGGAATTCTAAATCTATATTATCATGCCACTCATTGAACTTTAATAAAGCCCCCTAAGAATCTTTTAACCAAAACTAGGTGCTTCCATCTGGAGGCTCACTTTCTGTTTTAATTTCCTATAGCTGAAATTCCAGAAATGAACATAAGGTTTATTGGGATGAAAGAGGGAATGAAATAAGAGAGACAGAAAGATTGTGAAGTCGAAGCCCAAAAGACTGGGTCATGCTCTTCACTGTAATACCCAAATGTTGTCTCTCCTCTGCTTTCACCTCCTCTCACTTGACACACCATCCCACTCTCTCACACATGTGTACACTTGAGTTTTGAGCCATAAATCTTGCAAAGTCTGTCAACTGACAGCCTAATAACATGAAAGGAGTTATCTGCGAACAAGATGGTCTCGAGCCATTGCTCCTGACCCTGAACAAATCAGGGCTGGATTCTCTTTGCCGTTTAGAGTCTCCTCTTTAATCACTTAACTGGATAGATTGATGTGACACTAAAGAAATAAACTAAGAGGTCTCTATTTTTCAGCTCTCTACTGGTCTTTTTTATTCTTTCTGTAACAATTAAGTTGAGCTCCTCATATTTTGAGAACTATTTAATGCATACATGAGGGGGCAGCTGATAATCTAGGCTTTGTTATTTGTAGTAGTTACTCACAAGGAAAGCAACTTTTTCCATCTTTCTACCTGGTAATCATTGAGGGAAATTTAAATAATAACATGGTGAGGTTAAGGTCTAAGGCAGTGGTTATCAATCTGGGCTGTAGAGAAAAAAGTAAATAACCTTTGGAGTTCTGTACTATGGAGAGAGAGACATATTAATATTTTAATATAGATTCTTAAGCCCCAAACCAAACATAGTAAGAATTTCTGGGCATATCATGGAAGCATTTTTATAAACATCCACTGTCACTTCTGATGTTTAGTTAGAGTTAAGAACAAGAAAGTATCCCCCACATTCACCCAATTTTTACCAGCTGTGGAAATCAGTGATCCACAAAGCAGTGCTTCACTAGGGAAATAGAAAAAAGCATAGATATAAGGAACCACGAAGGCCTACTGAATCAGAGCACTAGGAAGAAAGACACAGGAATCTAAGCTTTGACAAATTTTAGATGATTTTTTAGATTTATCACCTTTTGAGACAATTTAAGGAGTTTAAGGGGCTGGGATTTGGCTCAGTGGGTAGAGCACTGCGCTGTAGACTCTGAGGTCCCGAGTTCAATTCCCAGCACCCCAAAAATGGGAGAAGGGCCTGGCAATCCACTCCCAAGGCAATCCCGAAACAGTCAGCCAATGAATACCCTATAAGGGTTGCTATGAGTTGGATACCGACTCGACGGCACCTAACAACAACAAGGAGTTTAAAGAAGGAGGGAGGAATCTAGCAAAAGGAAGCGATGATGGGAGAAGACAGGAGGTGAAGGGGCCCAACAAGGAATGAGGAATGAGAGAGATGTCAAATTCAAAGTAAACAGTCCAACTTTAATAGTTTGGGAAATAATACCAATAATACCAAAGGATGGCAATAATGATTACTCATATATGAGATTACTCATATAATACTGCTGAGAATGTAAACAGATAGATCACTATAGAAAAAAATTTGGACTTAAATCAAAAACTGGATGCACATGTGTAGATAAATATTCCCACAAAAAGACGTACAACTAGAAAGGAGGCCATTGGTTGGGAGGTGGGAAATGGAGGAGGAGGGGCACAAGACGGTAAGGGGGAAGTTATGTGAGCAATGTACAATGAAATGCATATATGGAAATGTCACAATGAAATACATGTCAGAATGAAACACATTAATTTTTACATTGAAAATTTCAAATAAGAAAAATAAAGATTTATCACCTTTTGAGAGCCATTCTAAAATGGTTAGAGAAAACTGAATTGTTTTCTTTCTAAGTCAACTCTAGATGATATTATCATTTCTTTGGGAGTCAGAAGAAGTCTGAGGGGTTCTCAATGAGACCATACCAATTTACTGTTCCATATATTCAGGCAGGAGGAGAATGGAAAAAAGAGAACACAAAACAAAAACTAGGAAGAAATGAGTTTCCTACCTTCAGAGAAGAGCCATTGATCAGTGGAGAAAATAATCATTCAGTACCTGTGTTAGCACTTGGTTACTATAACAAAATACCTGAAACAATCAGTTTATAAAGTGGGAAAGTTTAGTTTGACTCACAGTTTTAGAGGTTTTAATCTGTAACCAAATGATCCTGTGGTTTTGGGTCTACAGAAGCACAGTGCATCATGGTAGGACCACTAGGTGGAGGAAGCCCATTTACCTCTTAGTGGATGCAAAAGAAAAGAATAGGAAGGGGTCAAAGTCCCAATATATCCTTCAAGGGCACACTTCCAATGACCTAAAGACCTCACACTAGTATGCACCTCTTAAAGGTTCCACTATGTCCCAACAGCACCAAGGACCAGGACCCGAGCCTTTAATACCTGGCCTTTTGGTAGACCCTTACCCAACCCACAGCAGCACCATGTGAATGACAACACAGTAACATAAAGAAAAGTGCAGACATGCAACAAGATGCACCATGGCCAGTCTTTCTTGACAAGTCAAACTCATGGAAGGATTTGTGCAGAGGCTGAGAGCTACTTTTGGATCATGAAGCATTCCTTCTCAAATCCCACTGAAAAGGCCAAAAGTGCATTCCACAGCTATTCAAAAACTGAAGGGGGACAATATCTTCAACTTTTGTTAATTATATTTAGAATCATAGTGTAAATGCTCCATGTGGCAAATCAGTAAGTTAAGCCTCCCTCCTCTCCACCCCATGCTTCGTCTTCTTGGCATCCCCCAGGCTCAATTCTCCAACATCTTTCATGGAACACCAGCACCTTTCCAGAAGTTTTACACAGAGTACTATATGTGTCCATGTGTGTGTTAGTGCTGCCAAGTCGCGTGTGACTCACAGTGATTCTCACGGGGTTTCTGATGGCCAGTTGTTCCAGGATTGTTTCAGGAGTGGGCTGCCACATCCTCCTCTCCCATTTTTGTGGTGTTGGGGACCAAACCCAGCCCAGGGCCTCAGAGAGTACAGAGCAGCACTCAACCAACTGCATATATATGTAATCAAATTTATCCTCAAATCTAATCTGCATATTTCAACAGTTTTAGAGAGCTACGAAATTAGATGTGGATTAGAATTGCATGAATCCAATCCACACATGATTCCAATCCACATCTGCTTTCATAGCTCTCTAGCTCTAAAACTTCTGTGAGGGAATGAATTACACTGGAGAACATATAGTATTTCCAGCTAACCCAGAATGATTGTGTGGTTTCTAAATGGGGAGTCCCTCAAAGGGGAGAAATAACTCAAATCCAATATCAATCTAGGATATACAAAGAGAGTCCAATGGGAGGCTTGGGACACAAGTGGTTTGTGCACATGGCACTTTGCTCTCCGCAACTGTTTCCAGGAAGATGGAAAAACAATCCGTTTTCTGCAAAACAGAGTATGTGTAGAGGGAAGCAAACATGCACAGTTTTTTACAAATACACATGCATATAAAATGACTATAAACATAAAGACCATAAAATGCAACCATAAAATAGACTATATCATATACATCATATATATTTTATACGTATGTACATGTACTTATCTGTATATGTGTATATTCATGTACATATATGTGTGTGTTTCCCCATTCATTCCTTGTTCATCTCTCCTGGGCACTACATGATGGCCCACACTTTGTGGAGCCAACATGAGAAGACTCAGCTACTTTGGTCCAGAGTATGGAGTGTTGATCAAGAAAATAAAGAATAAGGGAGAGCATTTACTGCACTTACTATGCTAAAAATAAATATCACTTCTATTACAGAGGGCTTCCCAGATGTCACAGACTTTGTTTCTAAGCACGCTGGCTTCTCACCTGGAACAGGCTGACCTGGGAAATGATCCCTCTACTATAAAGTTATCTGGTTTCTCCTCTAAAGGCAAGGAAGGCCTGCCAGGCTCCATTGAAAATAATCGCATTGAGACTTCTGAAACAAGCAAAATGTAGCATTCATTACAAAAGCACAAAAAATGTGGGGTAGTTTGTAAATTAACTGTAGAAAGCACATGATTCAATTGTTAAAGATATGCAGCGAGAAATTTACAAGTGTATATTAAATATCATTTAAACATATCATGCTTTGTCTTAAGCTACATCATCCCTCACGTATCAGTGACGTCCATGTCCTGTTGCGCTTAAGGGGCCCACAAAATGGGCAAGTTCCCATTGTTAAGGGATAGGATGGCTAGTGCACATCAAGGCTCACAGATTAAAAAGGGGTTGGGTTTAATACTGGAAGTCCACTGCTAAATCAAGATGATCACTGCAGCGCAAGGTCTATTCCCTGGTGTTACTGCGTATAGCACAGGAGGACAGAGATGGCATAAAGAAGTGGAAGTCCAAGGTAACCTTGAGCCTTGACATCCTTGGTTTCCCATATTTTTGACTCACTAATCCTCCCATCACTCTGAAATTTACCTTTTCTCTGGTACCTGGATTTGCAGCTCCAGGCTACAGACAAACAATGAACTAATTTCTCATGTTCATTTGTTAACAGACTGAAAACTGTTGTTCTTGGATACAGTAATGCATAGCACTTCACACTACGTTCAGAGCAGACAAGCTTTTCCCCCCATCAATTTGGTTTAGATTTGGTGACTAAATGGAATTTTAATCACAGAACACTTCTGTATGCAAACCGAAGTTGTATTTGAAGTACCCGTTAGACCAATGCAAGTAATAATAACAACTAGCATTTACTGGCCCTCTGTGTGGGCTAAGAGCTTGTTACCATCATCTCCTTCATTCTTTTCAGGAACATGACTAGGAAAGTGCTACTGCCACCCCCATTTTTCATCTAAGGAAAGGGAGGTAAGCTACAGGCTAAGTAACTTGCTACAGACCCCACAGCTGGCTAAGGAATGTGAGAGCCTGACTTCATATACAAGCAATTTAATCCCAAAGACCCCCTTTAACCATTGCATTCCTGTGTCTTGCCTAGAGAGAACACTCAGGAAAGTCATAATAAAGACCCCAGAAAATGCAAGTGTGTTATGGTTTGGATCCAAAGTGTCCCCCAAAGGTCATGTGCTTTAATGTTCAGTCCCCAGCTGGTGGCACTGTTTGTGGAGGTCTTTGAACTTTGGGAGACCAGTCTTAACTTTGCAAAAGTGATGTACCAGTGGCAGGCCTTTGGAGGTGTGCCCCCACCCCTAGGCTCAGGTTTCTCTCTCTGCTTCCTGCTCATGAAGATGTCAGTTGTGTGCCATAAGGCTCTGCCTCCTACTGCTGACACACCTGCCCTGCTGCCTGTACAGGCTGATCTAACTGTATGCTTCCAATAAACCTTTTCCCCATAAGTTAGTTTTGGTTAGTTTTTCTGCTATAGCCATGACAGTTGACTAATACAAGGTGCATTATTTTGTCAAATTCACTGTGACAGATTCCAGTGATTGCCTAAACTGAAGAACATGGAGCCATGGGTATCAACAATCTAGAGGCACACCCTAAACATCCTGTCTTCAGTTCTCTCTCTCATATATCCTACATTTTGAATTTAAAACTATGTTTCTATTTTTATATTTGAGGGTTGTTTCTATATTAACAGTGTAATTGTGCTCAACTCTTTCTTCCTTAAGTACGTTCTGTGGGGGGCTCTTCACATAGTCTTCATCTAGATAATGGTGTACAATTTTAGCCTGAAAGCTAAACAATAGGTCTTATTTTCATTATTCTCTGGGGACAATAAAATTAATAACTCTCAGCAGGGTCACTAGGCCCTTGTCAAACCAGTCATTGAGTCTTTCCTACTCAAAAGACACACTGCTATAATTGACCCAGGACTGTATTTTAATTTGTATGTCCCAGTGGGATCCTTGCCAGAACACCAGATTAAAACCAATCCTAAGTAGTGTTGCCATTTGTTTCAAAGATGAATGCAGCACTTTAACTTTACAAATTGTGTGTAGTTGCCACCATGCTCCAGGGCAGACCAACACAAGAGCAATAAAATGGAAAACACTACCCTGAAAATTCATAGTCATCAGTCAAGAGCAATAATTGAGTGCCCGTGTGATTCAAAATCATGGTAACAGCTTCTTGGAAGACTCAGTTTCAAATACTCAGACTTACCTTCAGATCACATGTCAGGGTAAAGTATATTCACCCAAACAAGAGCAAATTTCATTTCTACAAAGATTCATTTGTTTTTCCCTGATGAAAATAGCACAAAAGGAAGAGTTATTGGGAAAAGGAAAATACAGCAAAAGAATAACAGGAGCAAAGACCTAGTGAGGTCCTGTGAATGACTGGGATTTGCCATTTACCAAATGGTCTGTCCAATGGCACAGCCCATACTTAGCTTCTCTTTGTCATCGGTATAAAAGCAGGGATGCTGGGTGCTAGAAAATATACTTTTTCAAGAAAGTGAGAAATACAGATTGTTATGTGACAGTTGCTGATGTTTAAAGTTGGCAATTACTTCAAATATGATTTTAAACACATTGTGTAGGCCAGATTTGGCCCTCTGGTAAAAACTGAAAAATACCTAAGATTTTTTTAAAAATATTGTTTTCCTTGTGAGAACCTTATAGAAAGAAGAAAGCCACGTTATTTTGCACCTTCTATGTGTCAGTTCATTGTCTTATATACTATCCTATAGGAAGAATTTACATTATTCCTATTGCACAGATGGGGACACTAAGAGAGAGATAAACCAATATTCTTAAATTGCTCAGCTGGTGTATTCACCTAAGTGCCTCTCTTTGAAGCCCATGTTTCCCCCATGAAACCTATCTTTAACAGGCTCTAGGTAGTATCTTAGGATAATCTCAGAACATGTAATCTTCTAAAACAAAATTTAATAAAAAATCTAAGTAAAATAGATAAGACATACCATCTATGGAGAAAAAGTGACTTGGAAAATGGTTTTTCCACTCTGAATGATATCAAGGTGCTCCTAAATCTAATTAACTATCTCACATATTATTGAGGAAGGTAAAAATATAACCAATAGAAGTTGTTTAAATTGCGAGCTAAATAAATATTTAACAATTTAGAACTCTGTACATAACTGAATATCTACAAAACAAAAAACAAAGAATTCAAAAGGGAAGAGCAATGATTTTAATAACACTTTTCATGGAAAAGATAACCAGATAAGTTTCCTTGACAATCATTTGAGTATTCTGTTTTATGGAGTAAGTTAATGAGTTAACTCTTCAAGGAGAGAAGGCATATTAGGCTTCAAAGGCCCATGACATTAGTTAAAACCATCTACCTCCTTCCACTTTGCCTCTACTCTCATAAAATAATCTTTAGAAACATAGTAAAAAGTGCCCAGAAGAAGCCTTTCTATGGAGGAGAAACTTCTGAAGGATTTTTCTAATTATCTTGGCAATCAAATGTAGCAACTCTGTCTCTAATGCTATAGTTTACACCTTGAATGACCTCCAAAGTCCAAATGTTAAAGGCTTGGCTCCTAGGGTGGTACTATTAGGAGGTGGTAGAAGTTTTAATCAGTAGGCCCAGTGGGAAGTCTTTAGGTCATTGGGGGCAGGCCCATGAAAGAGATTATAGGAACCTGGCCTCTTCCTTTGTCTCTTTTATTGTTTGTCCTGGCCACTAGGTGAGCAGGTTTTCTCTG
Source organism: Pedetes capensis (assembly GCA_007922755.1). Lineage (NCBI taxonomy): Eukaryota > Metazoa > Chordata > Mammalia > Rodentia > Pedetidae > Pedetes > Pedetes capensis. The sequence goes on from VMDO01015540.1 coordinate 11,235, forward strand.
CCTCATGTTCTCCCTGGGATGGACTGGAATCTCTAAATCTATAAGCCAAAACAACCCTTTTCTAAGTAGGTCATCGCAGGTATTTGTTATAATAATGGAAAGCTAACACACACACAAATTATGAGGTTATATATATTTATATATAGTGCATATATATGTGTGTGTATATATGTGTGTATACATACACATATATATACATATATACATATATACACACACATACATACACATACATACACACACACACACACATAAACACATATATAGTTGTTGTTAGGTGTCATCAAGTTGGTGTCCTACCCATAGCGGCCCTACGTACAACAGGTGAAACACTATTGTCCGTGCTTCTCTGTTATTCATAGGGTTTTCAAGGACAGATTGACTTTTGAGAGTAGATTGCTGGGTCCTTCTCCCAAGCCTACAGTAACTGGTACTCACAGGTGGTCCCCCACGCAATTACTAACCAGGTCCCACCTTCCTTAGCTTCTGAGATCTGATGGGATTGGACACCACAGTGCTATAGCTGCAGGCTATATACATATGTACAAACACTGTAGCCATAGCATTGTGGTGTCCAATCCCATCAGATCTCAGAAGCTAAGCAGGGTTGGGCCTGGTTAGTAATTGGATGGGAGACCATCTGGGAACACTAAATGTAGGCTTGGGAGAAGGACCTGGCAACCCACTTTCAAAAATCAATCCACATAGAAACCCCTATGAATAGCAGAGAAGCACTGACAATAGTGTATGGCCTGTTGTACATAGGGTTGCTATAAGTTGGACACTGACTAGATGGCACCCAACAACAACAAAATATATGGTACACTTAGTTAACATGAATTAGTCTCCAAGATCCAATCACTGCCAAAAGGGCTTCTGCAAGTAATTTTCTAAATCTGAAGTCTACCTGTGGACATTGTGCAGATCCTTTCCAGTACTCTATACCACTTACTCTGTAAGTTTATAATCCCTTAATAGCAATAGGGTGTACACTGAGGCCCTTTTATACTTGGTATTAGTATGTTACTTTAATCCATTCTTTCAATCAACTTTCCTTTGGGTTTTTTCTCCATCTTTTTCCTCTATCCAAAATATTAGAGATTATAAATTTAAACTGCATAGAAGTTAAAATACTACTTATATTACAAATTTTAAAAAGTTCTTTCATTAAAAATATTTAAAATTGCATGATTATACATTATATACCAAAGTCACATCATCCATACACTCTCTTATGAGAATCTGAACTACTATCATATAGCAAAGATATGGAAAAGATTAAGCATTAATGTAATTAGTATAATTTGACCACCATTCTACTCAGTTCACTTGTGGCTCAGATTAGCCTAACATGGGAGATGTGAATCTGTGGTTTTCTTAGCCTCAGAGCATCTGTGTCTCTCATGACATGAGCATCTCTCCACTAGGTGGTTGTAGTATTTCTCATATTGCATGATTTTCAACACAAAATATCTCCACCCCCTGCTTCTCACCTGAACAGACAGCAGGATATTCAGCTGCTGGGGGGAAAACCAGCTGCATTGCTTTTTACTAATGCATAATGTATTGGTCTCAACTAAAAGATTTATTGGGGGATTTCTAGAAGAATCCTAATTTCTGATATGAAACACTGACTTTATGACCTCCCTGATTCACCATTTGGGTTTGATTCCACTGAAATAGAAATTAGATAGTGCCTAATTAATTATGGTTTCACTCTCCTCTCTACTCTTGAAGGTTTGATCATTTTGCCCTATTGCCCAATATTCTACCATTAATCCATTGTTGATGGTTGTGTATTTTATTAGTAACCTATATTTAACTAGGCTGGGGTTTAGCTCAGCTAGTAGAGTGCTGCTCTGCAGTCTCTGAGTCCTGGGTTTGATCCACAAAATCACTGCAAAAACAGGAGGACCTGGCAGGGTACTCCCGAAATAATCCTGAATCCTGAAGCAGTCAGTCATTGAAAACCCAGTGAGAGTCGCCACAAGTCAGAAAGTTAGCACCTAATACACACACATGCAAACACACACACACACAAAACAAACAAACAAACAAACAACAACCCATAACTATTCAGTCATTAATTTAGATGGCTTCATTTTACTATGGTCATCCTGCTTTCCATGCAATCATCAATTTGTGTAAAGTTAGGATGACCAGGGTAAAATGAAGCCATCTAAATTATTGACTGAATTGTTGAATATAGGTTACCCATAAAATACAAAACCAATAGCCATGGATTCTCTCTTCTTCTTACCTATTTATATTGTTTTAATGTATCCATCTCTAGTATGTATCATGAGTAAATTATTTACTCCTTGTGTCTTAATCTCCTCTTATGAGCATAAGGATCATAATATGACCTGCCTCACAGAGCTCTGATAACTGAATAATACAGTACATGGAAGAACCCAGAAGAGTTGCCTGGAACATAGTAAACAGTTAAAATACATTAGCTATATTATTGTTATTTTATATTTTAAAAAATATTAAATTCTGTGGTAAGTGCAAGAAGGTAAAGATGAAAAAGATTTCAATGCTTGTCTTTGAAGAGCTGAAAGTTCAGCAAGAAAGAAAAATGAAATGAATAATTCAAAAATAATTCAAAATTAGCCTCCTATATATGCCTTTTTAGCATGAGGTTTAAGTGCTTCAAAAGGGTATACTAACAACTTCCTTTGTTTTCAACTCTATACCATACAATGTAAAACTATCCCAACTTTCCCTTCTTCTCTTTTGTAGCCCCAGAGTTGTTAGCCCTGAAGTACTTTATTGTTGTTGTTAGGTACTGTTGAGTCAGTGTCTGACTCATAGTGACGATATGCACAACAAACAAAACACTACTGTCAGTGCTTCTCTGCTATTCATAGGGTTTTCAATGGCAGATCATTTTTTTGGGGGGAAGTGGGTTGCTAGGTCCTTCTCCCAAGCCTACACCACCTGGTGTTCCCAGGAGGTCTCTCATTCAAGTTGTAACCAGGCCCCACCCTGCTTAGCTTCCAAAATCTGATGGGATCAGACGCAACAGTGGTATGGCTGCAGGTGAAGTACTTTACAGTTAGATTTAATTTAGAAGTCAGTTCATAGTTTACAAAACAATAGATTTTACAGTCAAATAACCTTCTTTGAAAAATTCCCCCCAAATTTTTAGAGATAGTACTTATTAAATCACAGTAAAGGAATTCCATAAGATGACAAGTAAAGATGCTATTAAACAAACACCTTTCTAAAAGACAAAAAGGCTTCAGTAGACCACAGAGAACGAAACTAAAAGGATAAGGCTCATAATTTAAAGGGAAAGGTCTTTTTCAAATACCTTGAGTCAGAAGGCCCATGTGCAGCTTTGGGTTTATTTAATAACATTAAGCAAGAATACTTAACTATACACAAGAAAGACCAAGAGCATAAATCAGCCATCAGTCCACATATTTCAAAATAAAAGCTGTAAAGCAAAATGATTTGTGAGAGCAGTCTAACAGCTCTAATATATTATAGCTCTTTTCTGAGAATACTTAAGCATATTAGTTATCCAAATTAGGATTTTGTTGTTGTTGATGGGGCCAAAAAGAATAATATATGCTATTGAGACTTTTTCTCCTCACCTACAGGAGACTTTTCAGTGAAAGCAAAGCTTTCTCCAACATACCTAAGTGATAGATTACTTGCATAAATCTAATTCATAAGAAAAGTTCTAAATATATAGATTATTAGGGAAAAAAATCCTAACTTCCAAGAAGTTAATTCTTACTGACATAGCGCCACATTTACAAGATTATAATTTGCATCAAATTATGAGATTTCTTCCATAAAGAAGCTAAGAAACATATCGTAGTACCAAAATATAAGACAACCACATAAGCATTTGGTTTAGTATGCATTTTCTTGGAGATTATATATTCCTTTTGGGCCATATTTAGGCTATTATTTTAAGTTCCAATGAAACTATATAGTACTCCACTATTGGAAATATTTTTTGAAATCTCATTTTCTATTTAAAAAACATCTGATGTTGCCACAATTAAAAAAATAAACATTGAAAACACCATACATGCATGAAAACACCACAATCGGCATGCATATGTTTTTGCATTTCATGAATGGCTGTGGAGGTTTCTCCATCTTTCCCCACAGCTAAGCTTATTGTTCACTTTCTGGTGTGTCACCACAATAGGGAACAGGAATAAGTGGCCCTGGTATGTAATTTAACTAAATCAGAAATCCTTATCTGTTGCTATCATTCTCATTAGCCAGCAGATCCCCATTAAGTCATTTTAAATATATGGTGCATCAGTTATTTTACGTTTGAAGGAACATACTGGACGGACCTAAATATATGAGATATCTTTAAAATTCCAAGTTTCAGAAAATGTTCAAATAATTCTTACTGAAAAAAATGTCTCATTCTTGCACTGTTTTGATTTTGTTTTTCCATAGCACATAGAAAGTTACAATTCCTGGGTCTATGTGTTCGAGAATAGAGTTTGAAGACAAATTATAAGGGTTTGGTTCCTAACTCCACCATTGCTATAATATGGGCCTTAAATGTCCCAGAAAGACCCATGGGTTAAAGCCTTGTTCCCCAGAGTGATGTTATTGGGCGGTGACAAAACTTTTGAGATGGGACCTGATGGGGGATCCTCAGGGATATACCTTGAGGGATGTAGTGAGGCCCAGCCCCTCTTCTTTCTCTCATTTGTGTTCTGGCTATGAACAGCTTTGCTGTACCATAAGCCTCCTGCCTGAAGTGCTGCCTGGCAGCAGGATTGAATGTAACAGGACTAATCGGTCATGGACTGAAACCACCATAATTGAGAGCCAAAATGAATCTTTTTTCTGTATAAGTTGATTTATCGCAGGTATTTGTTATAGTAACAGGAGGCTGACACAACCAATTTCTACTATGTCTATGTAGAAAGGGGCTTAGCATCTGTGCCTCAGACTTCTCTTCTATAAAATACTCAGAGTACCTAGATTTCTCAGGGTTTGTGAGAATTAATTGAATTAAGGTATATAATCCTCAGAAATGTACCTGGCAGAGAGTTCTGTTGTTGCTATTTACTTTACTAATAATACATAATTCCATACTACGCATGCATATTGCCTTTGTTAAGAGTTAATTAAACCAGAGAATGAGTAAATGCCTTAAATTTCATTCTGATTTTCAGCAAGGCCTTTGAAAATAAGATGAAAAATTACAGGATAGATAAATGTACAGTTAAATAGTCTTATATCTAATCAAAAAATATGTGACAAAATCTGTGTCAATCAGAAAGACATCTTGGGTAAAAACAAGACCTCTCAATTTGTCTTATTTGACAGTATCACCAATTACAAAACTAAAGTTGTAAAAAAATTTTTGAAAATAGGTACAAAACAGAAATCTTCGGGAAATAACTATTACAATAGATGGTTAAATCACTATTCAAAAAAATCTCAGCCAAAATTATTGAATTTAAATAAACACTAAAAAATATAAAGCTCTCAAGATAAGTTCAGATAATCCATACTAAAAGCATGAGATAAAAGAAAAATGGTTTCTAGCAGTTCAGAAAAAGTTTTGGCAGATCATGAATTCAACAAGAGTGAACATATTAACTTAATTTCAAAATAACAAATGTAATTTTGAGGTATGTTACTTAGAAGAGTCGCCCCAAAGAAAGGCACTAAGGGCCTCATTATTCCCGTTCTGGTGGAATACATGCTATATTTATGTTATGAAGCCTACAGCTAAAGAAAGAACAGGTGCTTGGGAAGGTAACCCGGAAAGAAGCTGAGCCTGGGTGATACATGATGTGGCTGAAGCATCTGGACAGAAATATTTCAATTAACTGTCTTCAGTTATTTGAAGGATTATCACAGAAGAGGATTTATACTTATTTGCTATAGGTCCACAAAGCAAAATAGAATTATGGAAAGCTAGATTTTTTTTGCTCAAAATGAGAAAATATATTCTGTCACATAAGGCTTTTTAATGGGCTGCTTTGTGAAGCATGGAGTTCCTACTTTCTGAGACTCTTCAAAAAAATCTCCATAATGATCTATTAATTCACTTGATCAATACACAAGCATTTATTTTGTTGCTACTTTTTGCAGAACAGTATATTAGATCAGGTGAGTAAAGCAGTGAATGAAGAAGGACATCAACATTTATTAAGTCCTCACTGCAAGTTTGACACTGCACTAGACACTTTTTATTTTATTTTTTTGGAGTACTTGGGGATTGAACCCAGGGCCTTGTGCATGCTAGGCAAGTTGTCTACCACTGAGCTGCACCACCAGGTCCTTTTATGCTTTTAATTTTGACACAGGTTCTCACTAAGATGCACAAGCTGCCCCTGGCCTCAAACTCATGACCACACAACCTCAGCCTCTCAAGTGTCTGGGATTCCAGGAGTGTGCCATGGTGGCCGGCAGTACTTTCAAATAGAGTATTACTTTGCCCTAGGGGAAGTGAATACCTAGGTACGTATTCTATTGTTATCTTTACTAAAAACTCATCTCTATCCTGCAGCCACAGGGATCTTTACAAAATAAAAGTACATTCATGAAACCCTCATCATGGAATCAGCAATAATTCACACTGACTGTAGGATTCTGGGTCCCACCTATGTGCAACCTCATTTCCACCACACTAATGCTGCATGTTCTCACACCCTCCCATGGGCCACAGTCCCCCTGACTATGTAGCTTTCACCCATTCTTTTCTGCACCTGGCGGCATACTTTCCTCCCTTCCTTACCTGCTTCACTCCTATGTTTCCTTCAGATCTCAGCTCAACTGGCATATTGTTAGGACAGAAGATTAGGAGACATACACTAACTGTATATCCCCCAAAACTGTAAAATCTATTACTGTTTCTCTAGTGCTGTTCAACCTCTTCATAGAACTTACATTATAATTTTATATCTGTTTGTATTGCTATTTATTTGATGTATGGCTCCTCCAGTAGCCTAAAAGTTCTAGGAAGGGCAGACTATGTCTGCTTGTGTTTGTTTTGAGAGGCAATAAAGCATGTTGATTATGGTAACAGATTTCAGAACTAGACCACCTAGGTCTGAGTCTCTGTTTTGGTACCTGCAACATGAGGGACCTTCACAAGTGCTTAACATCTAGATACCAAAATTTCCACAGCCATAAATGAAGGTTAGTAATGAAACCTGTTTTGAGGAGTAAATGAGATCATACATATAAAGCTCTTGGAACACTGCCTGCCACATGGACTTTCCATATTAAACATTATCCATTATTACTATTTGTTTTCTATTGTATCCCAGAGCCTCACACAAGGTCTGGTATGTATGAGGTACTTAATAAACGTTTGCTGAATGAATGAGTGATGAAACTGAGGTGGAGAAATTGTAAGAAGTCATTTTTGCCCTCACATCTACAACTGTCAGAGTCCAAGACTATGTGTTTCTTATTACACCATACTTTCAAGTAGATACAGAAGAAAAGCAACCACAGAACATTATGGGGGTGTGGAGGATGGAGAAATCAGTTAAATTTATCAGGGAGGTGAATTTGAGTTTACTCTTAACAATTCATGGGAAATTACCAGAAACAAGTATAGGTTTTAGAGACAAAAGAAACACTAGCAAAGATAGTAAGGAAGGAAACTCTGGGGGGAGTCACATACAATATTGAGCGAGTGAACATAGATAAAATGGTTAACTCATGACTAAAACAGAGAAGAAGAACCTATACACATACTAAGAAACTAAGAAACGTGAGCTTTATTCTGAAGAAAATTGAAAGAAAAGCCATCGTTCAAGCCATGATCTTACAAAGTTTTTCTTTTCTTTTTCTTTTTTTTTTTTTTTTTTGATATTTGTTTTAAACTTATTTTGGTAGGATTAGATGGTTAACTAGAAAAAAACAATCATTTCAACTAATAGGGCACCAAAAAGTTCAAACAAGTTATGATGACAGCTTCAACTCAAAGAGTGCCACTGGGAATAGAAAGCAGAAAGAGAAAGCAAAATTAACTTCCCAAAAAGAGATTGAACTCATTAGCTTTGGTTAATAGAATACTATGTAGTCATTAAAATGACCAGTGAAGAATAGTCAAGTGTATGAAATGATATTCTTATCCTTAAATAAACAGGCTCTGAAAACATTATGCTTTGAATCAGTTTTTGTAAAAATGTGTTCATTTTAATAAATATTCTAGCTTGACTATGATAGAAATTCACTTTTAATGGAAGACTATATGTTAAAATTTTACTAGTCATCTTTTTCTTAGGCAAAATTAGAATTATATTTTAAGTTATTTTTCTTCTTTCTGCTCTTTCTGTTCTCAGCATTTCTTCCAGGCACCTTTAGGTGCTATTGTAGAAAAGAAAGTATGATAAAACACATTGAACAAAAAAATAAAAGTAGGCAAAAATATCAAAAGAAATTCTGGGAAGTAGAGTCATTAAATCTTAGAAACAACTGGGCACAGTGGTGCACGCCTATAATTCCAGCGGCTCCAGAGGCAGAGGCAGGAGGATCCCAAGTTCGAGACCAGAGGCAGTCTGCATAATTTAGCGCGACCCTGTCTCAAAAAAAAAAAAAAAAAACAAGGGCTAAGGTGCAGCTCAGTGGTCCAGCACTTGCAAAGCATGCAAGGGCAAGACCCTGGGTTCAACCCCCAGGACGGCAAAAAAAAAAAAAAAAAAGAAAGAAAGAGGAAAAAGAAAAAAAGAAAAATTCTTAGAAACAGGCAGCCAGTATCATCAGGAGGAAGAGGATGGGGGAAGATTCTAAGCTGATCTCAGCATGATCAGGAGGAGACTATGCCATTGAGAGAGGAAAAAACTTAATTGAACTATCAATCACATCCCAAGGATAATATATTGAGGACTTTTACTTTAGGTAGCTCAGAATAATGTGCACATCAGATCTGGTAGAAAGATGACTCCTGAGAAAATATCTCATGCCATCCAAAGCTTCAAACCCACGAAAAACTGGGTTCAGGTTCAGGTTAAGGTGCAGGTTCAATATGTTAAAAAGTAAAACTTTAATTCTATGTGTAAACAGACAAACACTTTTTTTCAATTAAAAATTTTTTGATGTATAATAAAATATCTAATGATACAAAACAATTAAAAGCTGAACCTGAACCCAACATTTCACTGGGTTCAGGTATGTTGTTGTTTGTTGTTTTTGTTGTTGTTGTTGTTGTTGTTAGGTGCCGTAGAGTCCATATCCTACTCATAGTGACCCTCTGTACAACAGGGGAAACACTATTGTCAGTGCTTCTCTGCTGTGCATAGGGTTTTCAATGGCAGATTGACTTTTGGGAGGGGGTTGCCAGGTCCTTCTCCCAAGTCTACAGCTTCTCATGTTCCCAGGCTGTCTCCCATCCAGGCCATCCAGGTACTAACCAGGCCTGACCCTGCTTAGCTTCCGAGATCTGACAGGATCGGATGCCACAGGGCTACAGCTGCAGGCATTATTTGGTATGGGTTCAGAAAATTTTCTCTTAAATGTTTGAACCAGAATGATTTTAGAGTTCAAGCCTGGGTTTGGTTTGAAACCCTGCTATCCATACATAGGATTTGAACCCAAATCCAAATTGAACCCAAATCCACTAAATTTTAATATGCTGAACCAGTACCCAAACCTGAACCCCATTTTTCACAGGTTTGAAGCTATGATAAGCATATTTTATTAGTATAATTGGTTGATGGAAGTCTTGTTGATGACACCAAAACAGCAGGAAAAGCTGCATTCCAACCTATTGACATCCTACTGCCTTTAGATCTACAAATGTAACATCTTTGGTTCTCAACTTTAAATTTGATTCTTATCTGCAAAACTAGAAAGATGCTGAAATCAAGTAAACTTATAGCAAAAGCATAAAGTATCACATCAAAGAAAAGCATCAATTTGAAAAGACACAGACAGAAATACATTTTTTCATATCTGCACTTATTAGGAGCTGGAGTTTAGCTCAGCTGCTAGAGTAATGCTCTGTGCTTTCTGAGGGCCTGGCTTCAATCTTCAGTACCGCAAAAATGGGAGAAGGACATGGCGGCCCACTCCTGGAATAATTCTGAAACAAGCAGCCATTGAAAACGCTATGAGGGTCACTATGAGTCAGACAAGACTCAATGGCATCCAACAACAAACACTTATTAGAGCGTTTTTACAAACTTGGGCATTCTGGGTTTTCTTTTTTCCATTTATCGATGTTGTTGTTAGGTGCCATCGAGTCAGTGTCCGACTCATAGTGACCCTACATGGAATAGGCAAAACGCTATTGTTAGCATTTCTCTGCTATTCATAGGGTTTTCAATGGCTGATTGGTTTTTAGGAGTGAGTTGCTGGATCTTTCTCCCAAGCCTATAGCACCTGGTGTTCCCAGGCAGTCTACCATCCAAGTACTACCCACGCCGGACCCTGCTTAGCTTCTGAGATCATATGGGATTAAATGCCACAGTGCTAAGGCTGCAGGCATTTATTTATCAATATAATAGTTTAAATTTACATCTCTGTCCCTGACCTCTCAACATTTCTTGAATTTCATTTTACTCACTATCTACAGGACCTCTTTCTCTGAATCTATTATGACCTTTTCCTAGCATGTTCTTCACCAAATATCCTCATTACTACTTATCCTTGACGTTGTCTGCTGTTTGTTAGAGGAGTCTAGCATTGCCTGCCTGACATGAGAAAAAAATCAGTTGCCTCAGTCATTTGTCCAAAATTCAATCTTATAGAATATGGGAAGCCATTCCTTGCATAGTCTTCCATGGCTTAAGGAAAAGCCACGTTTGACTTTAAAATGGCCTATTAATATCACTACTTAGCCACAGAGTTTTAATCTAAAATCTTTTAGAAAAATCTTTACTACAGAAAAAGGAATATGTAACTTCTGCTGTTCTTATAGATTTTAATGGATTTTTAATCTACCTATGCTAGGCTGTAAATTCAAGCTCAAAGGAAACACAAGTGCAACTCAATAGGAAGTTTTATTGGATTGCTAACAGAGAATTATAGTTATGATCAAAAGCTTGGAGTGAACAAAAGCTGGCTGCCTCTCTACTATTTTCAAGTGATTTGAATGCTTCATTGCTTCCTGCGCACTTTCCTTAGCTAGAACTTGAAATGAATGAGCCAAAAATCCAGAGTTAGTAGCTTGAAAATAACAAAGGAAAACAAAGCTTTAGAAAATCCACAAGTAACAAAAAAATTCCCTGAATAATTAATACTTTGTGATATTTATACCCCAGAATTACCAGTTTATCAAATGCATTTTATTCTAATTACAAATGATACTGGAGAACATAGAGAAACAAGATTAATCAACCAACAAATATTTATTCAATATTTAAAAGTGAAAAAATGAAGACATTATTTCTAAAACTCTAGAGTAGCTAACATTTCATATGTGGAAATACAAAAAAATGGAAAGTTAGTGACAAAATTATCAGAAAATCAGGGTAAAAAAAAAAACAGTAGAAAACTGCTAGGCACAGATGTTGTTCTTGTTAGGTGCTGTATGCCATGTCTGGCCTGATTGTCAGTGCTCTTCGGGTATTCATTGGGTTTTTGATGGCTGCTTTTGGGGGGAGTGTACAGGGGGTTCTTCTGGCAAGCCTACTTCACCCACTATTCCCAAGGGAACTCCCACCCAAGCACTAACCAGGCTTGACCCTGCTTAGCATCTGAGATCTAACAAGCTTGGATGTGAGGCAGGTATGGCTGTAGACAAGTACAGATAATAGCTATTAAGTAATATAGTTGACTGCACTATCAAGGGACAGGGCCAAAGCAGTAGGGTCTAAGTCGAGATATCACTCAGAAGGCCACTCAGGGAGCCATCACCATTTCTGAGCAGGGGAGGAACATGATTAGAGCTATGATTTACAAAGACTAACCCATTTATTTTGTATATAATGGCATAGAGTAAGAACCTGGACATAGACCAAGTAAAATGGTAACAAAATATCATGGGTAAGGGGCGAAAATGACCCACACATTCTAATGAAGCAGATGTATGGCAGAAAGTGATTTCCAAAAATGATTTCGTGCAAAATGAAATGCCACTGGCTTCACTGATCATTGTTTTTATTAGGTGGTCTCCAGTCAAGTCTGACTCATAGCGACCCTCATAGAGTTCTCAATGGCTGATTGGGGATTGCTTTGGGAGTGGGCTGCCAAATCCTTCTTGGGGATCAAACCCAGGGCCTCAGAGAGTGCAGAGTAGCACTCTACCAACTGAGCTAAACCCCAGCCCTCATTGATCATGTTTGATATATATTTCACAGGAAACATATTTATAAGGATCAAACCCTAAATTGAATGCAGGACTCAAGTCAGTACCATATCCCATCTTATTTTTGTTACAATAACTTTCCCTCACATATATATCCAAACTTCTTCTTACTCATTAGGAATTACTGGAAACTTATACTTAGGACTTTGGGGTGGCTGTTGGAACTTGAACTCCTCTGATAGTGTGGACATTCAGCATCCAAAATCTCTCTCTGACTTTTCACTGCTGAAATATTTGCTGAAAGTATAATGAACAGGAACCTGCCTATTCTCCAATACTTTGAAGGCCTAGAAGCCAGAAATTCATATATATTACATGAATGCTTCTTTGTCTTTTAAATTCATAAGTTTGAAACTCTGTGGAAATCTTTTTTTCCCCCATGACAGAGCTTTTTCTTATGGTCAAGTAATAAATGATATACAGGATACACATTCTTAGGGCACTGTTAATAGGTGATTTCAAACACCGCCTCTAACACTGCACCAACCATCAATGTAGTACTGAGTGAATGGTTTCCAAGCAAACACTGTGGCAAAAAAGAGTTCTCATATGTTAGCTAGCAGGGCTCCTTGTAATAGCTAACTCTTCCCCAGTAGAAATTTGATTCTGCCTTCAAAATGAGATCTTTGTGATCTTGGAAAGCAGAATATCAAAGACCACAATTCCATAAATAGCTATTGGTTTTTAGTCTGTATATTCTGCTTCTGACCTCATCTCATATGAATACATTCATATTTAATTTTCTTTCTTATTGGCCCTATGAGCTATTTTCTTCATATGAAAATTTTATGTGAAGAATTTTATGTATGTATGCTTTATAAAGTCATGAAATCAAGACATTGCCCAAATATTAAGACATACAGAGACAAGCTCCAATATGGAGACACATTCCAAATACTAGCTTACCACAAGCAGATACCCCACAGTTCTTAAGACAGGAAAATAAGGCCTTCTGCCTGATAGACCAAAATGTGTGTTAATTCAAAAGAGGAAATTTAGGCAACGATGTAACTATCCTGCAATGATCTGTTTCCTTTCAGGTAGGCAGTGAGAAAAATAAAATAATTATCAACTGTGTCAGTCACAAATTTGTGCTTCTTATAAGACAAAGATGAAAATTTTTGGACTATCTCATGACTGAAATAGTCAGCACTGCAAATGCTAAGTTAAGCCTCACTTTCAAGAAGCAAGAAAAGAATTATGAAAACTCATGACTATTGCCCAGACGTTCTCGCATTGGGATAAGATATACCAAAAGAAGATCCTGTGCTTTCCTTTCTATATGACACCACTTTTGGACATATAAATATATGTAATTAGGTAGAAAAGATAAAAATTTTTGAAACTCTGATTCATAATCCTATTAAGAAAAAGAAGTCATCAGATTCAATGAATACTTTTCTATTATGAAAACACAAAATAATTCTTTAAAATTTGGATAGAAGTCTCATCTTTTGGAAAACCCTCCCTGACTGCTCTTTTCCTATATAAGGGGAATGTGGCAGGATGGAGAAAAAGAGGCTCAGAAACTCAGGGGATTTTTACAAACAACTGAAGCTTTTTACCAAGCTGTATCAAGGCCCAGTCACGGTGTCAGGAACATAGTATGACATTCTCTGATCTCTATGATTCAGATTATACTTGGAGGCTTTGTCCGTAGCAATAGACCAACAGATAAGCCTTTTAATTCACTGATTTGAGAACAACCCAATATTTTATGCTTCACCAAGAAAACATACTCTGGCAATTAAATTATGACAAACCATCAATTTAAGATATATCCCAAGGTCATGTGCTAAGATGTGCTAAGATGCATCTCAAATCACTTCTTCTGTTTTTATTTTTATTTTATTTTATTTTTTTTCCAATGCTGGGGATTGAACCCACTTGCTGGACCACTGAGCTGTACCCTCAGCCCATTTTTTTACTTTTTGAGACAGAGTCTCCCTAAATTACACAGACTGCCTCTGGTCTCAAACTTGTGATCCTCCTCCCTCTGCCTCCCAAGCCACTGGGATTACAGGCATGCACCACCGAGCCCAGCTCAAATCAATGCTTTATGGTATAATTTTTATAGGGATTACATAAACTCCAAGTGGAGAAAGCTGATGGTTAGAAGAAAACAGATACAAGCAAGGTAAGAAATTATCTTCCTTTGATTGAGATAAAAGAGAGAAGAAAATAAGGATTACATTTTCAAGAATTTATACAAGTTCCTTTTCCTCCTTTGTGTGAGACACAAGCTAGCCATGAGAGGATCTTAGAGTAAGTCAGAGGATGAAATTGATAAATTGCTTCTTTGTCTGGGCCCAAAGCCGGGCAGACGTTATAGTCCTAAGCAAGTAGGATCCTGCTTTTCTACATAGATTCAGTAACATAACTTTTGTGTTTTGCTCCCTTCCTGTGTTTGTACTCAGCTTCTATGAGCTCTCCCTTGGCTCTTCTGTCATGGGGTTTTTAATCTTGGTTGAGAATTTCATCTCCTGAGACTGTCTGCTGCATCCACCAAGTCTCCCTGATGCTCAAGGCCAGCTTATCAGTTTGACTACTGCTCATTCTCTGTGGATGGAGTTTCCAGCCACAGCTCTCCACCTGGATTCCTTGGAACACACTACAATGCCAACAGCAAGATCATCAGCACCTCTCTGACAAGATGTTTTCCTGCTGTGATATCATCTGACGCTTTTATGCATAAGCTTCCTCATATTACTAAGACCTGCTCTGACTTTCTCCAATACTGAATTATCAGCCCTCTCTAGTCCCAGTGAGCATGGGCACAAGGGTAGAGTTATTTTCAGAAAACTAGGAATGAGGAAAGACTAAAGCCTTTTAATTGTTTATCTTATGTGCCATGGGGCTGGGATTTAGCTCAGTTGGTAGAGTGCTGCTCTGCAGTCTCTGAGGTCCCGAGTTTGATTCCCAGCACCGCAGAGTGGGAGAAGGATGTGGCAACCTGCTCCCAAGGCAATCCCGAAACAGTCAGCCATTGAAAACCCTATGAGGTTCACTATGAGTCAGACTCGACTCGACGGTACCTAACAACAACAAAGTGCCATAGATAGGATCTCCATATCAGCTCATCTTCCTATGGGGGCTTTCCTGTTACTGTGATGATGACAGCTCTGTCACTGGTATTTCAGATACCAGCGGGGCCACTCATGGTGCACAAGTTTCATCTGAGCTTCCAGACAGACGAGGGAGAAGGGCCTGGCAGTCCACTCCCAAAACAAGTAGCCATTGAAAATCCTATGAATAGCAGAGAAGCAGTGTCAAATACAGTGTTGGAAATAAGCCCTCCAAGCTGGAAGGCACTCAAGAAATGATTGGGGAAGCATTACCTCCTCCAAGTAGAGTCAACCTTAATGACAGGAATGGAGTAAAGCCCCTGGGCCCGCCTCTTGCTGATGTGCCATTCCTCAAAATGAGAAGAAACATAGTGGCTGCAACATTGGGCTCAAACATAAAAAGATTGTGTGCATTAGACAGTGTTGGATAGGTTTTGTTTTGTTGTACATAGGGTCACTATGAGTCAGATCCAACTCAAAGGCACCACTACCACCACCAACATAGATAGGATAAAAAGATGAATAGAGAAAAGCAAAACAATCCAATATTGGGACAAGAACAGCTCAGAGGCTGTGACACTGGGGAGATCAAAGCTGAATCATACAGAATCCAGAAAAGGTTTAACCTGAAGGTAAAGTTCCTAGAAAGCTGAGGAGCCATTTCTAACTGAAAAGAACATGTAAAACCAATCTGGTGACAGGCAAAGTATTAGTGATAAAAGTACTATACCATGATGCAGGTTAGAGCTCAGGTTACAAGATAGTCTTTCTATAATTTAGTTAAAATTGTTTAGATGGGTATGTCAAATATATTGTTGCAATATATTAAGAATTATCAATGAAAAGATTGAGATAGGGAAGCCAAGCTTGCAGCCGTTTGGAAGGGATAGAGGTTGTAAGAGCCAGGATTAAACAACAGCCACTCTGACTCAGGGGTTTATGCTTTTCTAACTACACAATGCCTGATGCCAGGATAACCTTTAAGATTAATAGATATAATTTGTGTTTGGGTTAAGCCTAAATCACTTTGAATTTTGTTTTCTTATTTTTGTTGTTGAATAAATAACAATGACAAAGAAATTAAACTAAAAAATCATGTTTAACCCAGTAGAAATAAAATGGGATATGTACTTTGTACATTTCTTTTTTGGACCAAATAAAGTGTATTCAAGAGCAATACATCAAATGCAGTACTTTTAATATGGTTGGCATCTAATAAATGTTGAATTGATAGAATTTCATCATTCTGTAGATTATAAGAAATGATCCTGAGTGAAATATCTATCTCAAAACATGGCCATCAAAATTATGACATATCAAAATATTGCTCTTAAAATCAGAGATATATCCTTCTGGTTACAAATCCAAATTGGAAGAGCTTATCAATCGGAAAAAAGATTGACATTTAACATGGAAATGAACCATGTCATTTGTGAGCTCCAAAGGAATCTTACCAGTTTTTAATTGTAAATGAGCTCACTCTCTGCAGACTCCCGTGATCCCTTCCCAAGCCCAGCAACCATTCATTACACATCTTCTCTCCCTCCAGCATTTTCCTACAAGGTAAAGGTACATGTGCCTTCGGACTATATCCCATAAGGTAGCCTGTGTCTGCCACAGTATCTGTTGTTCCCCCTGCCATTATTTCTTTTCATTTATTCCTCTATATGTGTGTGTTAAAAAACTAAAACAGAGAGTGAACGTATGAAACACAAATTACTAATGCAGGCTAAAATAATGTGCACCTAACAGAATTCTTCAGTTTTGTTCTAAAGATTAAAAGCACATCGCAACTTAAAATCAAAGAGGAAAGCACACACAGCTCTGCATATCCAAGCAATGACAACAACAAAAACCCCAAACAAATAAATAAGTGAAAACAGAACCTGCAGGAAGACATTAGGAAAGCAGAATGTAATTACCCGCTTTGGAAACTGACCAGGACACTGTGGTTAAAATCCTTCTTGCTACAAAGGTTCTGAGGAAACTTTAATGACTATAAATGGTCAGGACCTCATGTCTACACCTCATCTGCAAGATGATGACAACCAGCAGTAAGTCCACTCTGTCACTACCCAGGGACCAGGGCTGATCCTAACTCAAAGAATAAAGGGCTACCTATAGAAATTGCAGCAACATTTGCTATCCTTGGCTGCCTTTGCAAACTGGTCTATGGGAAGCAATTTCCTTAAATATCTCAAGTATTCCTGCCACATTTTAGTAGAAATATATAGTGATATCATTCCTCACTTCTGTAAAGAACCATAATTAATGCTATGCATTCTCCTTGAGTAAAAATTATTAAATCCTAGTCTATGACTAATCTTGAGTAATGAGTATGCAGGTATCCATGAGGCATTGGATAGCCATTGTTTAATCTATGTATGCTTACCATAACACTAACTTATTTTTGCCCTTTATATTTTTTAAGAAACTGACTCAAGTGCAGTAATTAAAATACATTAGAGTAGTGCAAGAGAAATTTGGAAAACTGCCAACATTTTCAAGAACTTATAATTTTCTTTTTTAGAGGAAAAAGTAGTTTTGACATCTTTGTGCAAAACAATCACTAACAGTTACTTACAATTTCAGGGAAATCACTGTTTTAATCATGACCTTTCATCTGTCCTTGATTGAAATAAAATTGGCCACCTACAGAAATAATTCTGTTGGGCCCTCATCTCTCTACTGATTGATGGCCTCATGTGGCTCTACATGTTCACAATTATAAATAAAACTATATAAAAGTGGCAGAGCTTAGCTTCCATATAACTGAATAAAACAGTTCTAATTGACAATAAAAGGGACTTTCTTTAAATGACATCTTTGCCTTGTACCTGTATCAAAATCAAATGGTACATTTTTCTCTGATTAAATGTGCATTCTTTTGGTCACCATTCACTACAACCATTAATTTAGCATCCATTGTGTAAAGGGCACTGTATTATACTCTGTTGGGGGTGAAGGAATGTGGATAAAGCAGCCTCTTTATTAGAGAACCTATTATGTAAGGAAATACTCAACCAGCTAACATATAAGAAATATGGAGCCCATACATTCAACTTGGAGATGTCTGCATGTATATACATATGTATAAAAACTGGGTTTGATTAAACATATTGATATAAAAATGTATAGTTATACTTGGAAACAACATATCACTACATATTTGAAATGGTTAAATCTATGTATATTATTTCACACTAGAAATCTTTTTACAAAAATATTAGAAGCCCTAAAATGGTAGTCCATGAGTTTCTCAATAGAAATGAAACAAAGCTTCATCCTATGAAGGATTTCCCACCTACTGTACAAGCAACAAAAATAGAACTGGCATTCAGGACTCCATTAGAAGTTTATTGAAGTTCTGTGAGGCTGGAAAGCTTTTAGGAGTTCAGCATAAATCATTCAATATACCAAAAAGAAAAAAAAAAAACAAGGGACTTAAAAAGATTTTCCTTTTGTATTCAATTTCTATGAGTAATCTCCAATTTAAAACCTTATACTCAGCCCAGAAGTTGAATTAATCAATACAATTACCTTCTAGAAACCTTTTTTGTCAACTATAGTAGTGCATGGACTAGAAAGGAAGACTAATATTCCTCAAATTATAAGCTGGGTGGCAAGATTCAGTTATACTGAAGGGCTGTCATTAGAAATGGGCATAGTAAAGTTTTGAAGGATTATATAACACAAAGCACTTACCCACTAGTTAGAATCTAAAATACATTATTTCACAGAAAACACTAGAGAAATATTCACAGGATCTTTTCATTAATATTAATAAAAAATATCCCATGAAATTCTGTATTCAGTCATCTGTTTATGTAAAATATTTGTGGAAATCATCAAATTGTTCATAATCACAATTTTTAAAAAATCAGTTCACTTTCTGTTGGTAAAGATTTCTCAAAGAACTCAAGACAAAATCTCCCCAAAACACAAATAACCCAATACACAAATGGGCAAAGGACTTGGGTAGACAGTTCTCAAATGAAGAGATCCATAAAGCCATGAAACACATGAAAAAAATGCTCAATATCCCTAGCCATCAGGGAAATGAAAATTAAAACAACTCTGAGATTTCACCTTACACCAGTAAGAATGGCCAAGATCAATAAAACAAATAACAACAAATGGTGGTGAGGTTGCAGCGAAAAAGGAACATTGTTGGTGGAGCTGTAAATTGGTCCAGCCACTGTGGAAATCAATATGGAGATATCATAAAAAACTGAAAATAGATCTACCGTTTGACCCAGCTATAACACTATTGGGAATTTACCCAAAGGGAGATGGGTCATCATACCACCGAGACACCTGCATCTCCATATTCAATGCTGCCCTTTACACAATAGCAAGGATATGGAATCAACCAAAGTGCCCTTCAACAGAAGAATGGATAAAAAAAAATTATGGTACATATACACCATGGAATACTACTCAGCAATCAAGAAAAATGAAATAAGGTCATTCGTAGCAAAATGGATGGAATTAGAGAAAATTATTTTAACTGAACGAACCCAAGCTCAGAAAGAGAAACACCACATGTTCTCACTCATATGTGGGAGTTGAATCAAAATTATAAGAAGGAAAAATCCTATTCAAAGGTCGGATCAAAATAAAACAGAAAAAAATAAAAGCTAAAAATGGTGTCAATATAAATGGTCTAGAAAATGCATGCAATTGTTCTGACAAGATAAAAACAAAGTTCACTACAAGAAAAGTTTCTATCTTAAACAGAACTGGAACCCAAGTACATATTGAAAAATATTACCAAGTAAATGACAGAGAAGACTTAGATGGGGAGGGTGCGGGGAGGGGGAAGCATACAAGAGGATAAGGGGGCACCTATATGAATAATGTACATCAAAATACATATATGGAAATGCCACAATGAAAAGCATGTCAGAATGAATCACATTAAGGTGTACATTAAAAGTGTCCAATAAAAAAATAATAATAATCTTATAAGGCCATGATTTCAACATACGAACAACTAGGGAATCGAGACAGTTGCTCAGGTAATTTAG
>VMDO01015540.1:31697-50907 GCA_007922755.1 Pedetes capensis
TTTTTTTTTTTTTTTTTTTTTTTTTTTTTTTTTTTTTTTTTTTTTTTTTTTTTTTTTTTTTTTTTTTTTTTTTTTTTTTTTTTTTTTTTTTTTTTTTTGAGACAGGATCTTGCTAAATTGCACAGGCTGATTCTGGCTTCAAACTCACAATTCTCCTGCCTCAGCTTCCCAATTTCACTGGGATTAGAGGTTTCCATCATGGTGCCCAGCAAGTTTTTTAATATTATCTTTATCATGCATATTTCCTTTGTGCATATAACACATGAAAAATGGAAGCAGTAAACACTCAATGTATCTGCCTCACTCGAATCAAAAACAGTGACTCAATAAAGAAATGAAGTTTTGGACCTATGTGACCCCAACTGTATATATGATTGTCCATAACTGTTTTTATAAATGAAAAGCTAAGTCAAACTTGACAAGAATATGTAGAATTTTATGACTTGGAAAAGTCTGTAAGTTATCACTAAAGAAAAAAAAAATACCCTGCTCTGATGTTAAGGATTGATGACCGAATACACCCAGGAAATACCTGGAGTGAATGCAGTCCTCACAGTTACTTGCATATTCTCCATGCATAAAGCCATAAATAAGTATTTATTTGGTTTGAGCCCAGTTTTGTGATACCTGCTGTGAAGTACATGGGCCTTACACATAAAGCAGCCTAAGATCAATTTTTGATCCTAACAAAGTTATATAGAAATCACATTCACCATGTCATGGTAAAATAATAACTGTGTAGAAAGACAAAATATCAGTAAGTCTCCAGTTAGAATTCCTGTGAGTTACTATCCTACTGGAGTGTATTTCACTGAGATACACTCTATGGAACGTCCTGTATATATAACAGTGTTTTCTAAATGGAGAAACTGAGATAATAAAGAAGATATCAATAATCTTTTGTTAAAACTCACCAACCAGCTAAAGAATCCACAAACTTTATACTTTATTACAGTCTTCAACCAGTCCTCTCATGGCTTATATGGGACTTGCTGGTTTGTATTCAACAGTTAGTATACTAAGACATAAATAAGTTCATGGAGTTTTTGTCTCTTGAAAATGAAAACATACTATTTCCCAAAGATAATATTCTGATTAGCAATTCTGGTTTAACTTTATGGTCTTCTTTTCCACTTGGGTAATGACTTGTTATTTTTTAAAATAAATCTTTGGGATATGGTTTCTATTGAATCTTAAATGTCCCCCAAAGGTCCACCTGGGGAAGACTTCATCCCTGGTGTGAGGTTATCAGGTGGAAATGTTAAGAGGTGGGTCTAGTGAGAGGTCTTCAGTTTGCTTGGAGTAGGGTTTTGAATGGCCAGTAGGATCCTGCCACCTCCATCCCCTCTCTTTTCTTTTCTTTTCTTCTCCTTCCTTTCTTTCCTTCCTTCCCTCCCTCCCTCCCTCCCTCCTTTCTTTCTTTCTGTCTGTCTGTCTTTCTTTCTTTCTCTTCCTGGCCATGAGGTGAGTGACTATGCTCCACCACACACTCCTCCATTGCCTTTTGGCACACCCCGCCCAAGGCCTAAAAGCAATGGATCTGCCTGATAGTGGACTAGAACCTCCAAAACTGTGAGCCCAAACAAACCTTTTCTCTTTATAATTTCATTACCTCAGGTATTTGCTATAGTAACAGAAAACTGACTATCCCAGTGATACATAAGACTCTCTTTTTCATAATATTTGAACATATTCTCTAGTTGTTTGTCTGGATCTTACTGTTGTTGTTGTTGTTGTTGTTGTTGTTGTTAGGTGCCGTCGAGTCAGTATCCGACTCATAGCAACCCTCTGTACAACAGGGGAAACACTATCGTCAGTGCTTCTCTGCTGTTCATAGGGTTTTCAATGGCAGATTGACTTTTGGGAGGGGATTGCCAGGTCCTTCTCCCAAGCCTACAGCTTCTGGTGTTCCCAGGTGGTCTCCCATCCAGGTACCAACCAGGCCCAACCCTGCTTAGCTTCCAAGATCTGACAGGATCAAATGCCACAGGGCTACAGCTGCAAGCATCTTTCCATTAGTGAGTGTTTTTAATGAATGTGCTTAGACCTTTTATTTTGTAGAATAAAAACTAATGAATGCCATGTGAACTTACTGGGGCCCTCATACAGGAGTGGGGGCTCTATGTCTTTTCTGTTTATCAATGAGACCTTCTCCCAAGTGTCTGTCAGCTTGTCATGCTGTGGGGGTTTGCCTGTTGCTATGACACTGAAAACTATGCCACCAGTATCTCAGACACCAGTAGGACTACCCATGGTAGGCAGGTTTCAGCTCAAATTTCAGATGAAAATAGACTAGGGAGAAGGACCCGGCAGCCCACTCCTGAGACAATTAGCCATTGAAAACCCTATGAATAGCACAGAAGCACTGTCAAATATAGTGCCAGAAAATGAGCCCCTCAGGCTGGAAGACATTCAAGAAATGACTATCAAAGAGTTGCCTCTTCAAAGTAGAGTGAGCCTTAATGACAGGAATAGAGTAAAGCCTGTGGGACCTCCATTTGCTGATGTGGCATGACTCAAAATGAGAAGAAACATAGTGGCTGCAACATTGGGCTCAAACATAAAAAGATTGTGTGCATGGGACAGTGTAGGGTAGAGTTTTGTTGTTGTACATAGGGTCACTATGAGTTGGACCAAACCCAACAGCATCCCACAACAAGAAGACTTCAGCATGATGGTATATGAACTAATAACCTGATTCACTAATCTCCTCATTCTGTGTGCAGGCTTTCTCACCGAGATCACCCAGAACCAGAGAGGAAAAAACATCTTCTGGTTTTACATATAGAAAATTACTATGATATGGAATCACAAAAGACATTGAATGTTTGGAGAACTTTTGACTTAAGGAGAAGGAAGATTCCCCAGGAAGAAGAGGCTTTCAATGTTAACCTGGGGGTCCAGACCAGAGTAGGGAGGATGGGATGCAATAGGAAATAACAGGACCCTTTTATGTTTAGGCTCTGAGCAAAAAAAAAGGTCTTTTGTCTTGCCTCCTGTGTGATTCTAAGTGAGAGAGAAGTTGTGCAGACATCCTGTGGCAAAACAAAGTGTAGAGAAGAGAGTAAAGGGATGGCTGTGCAGGTGAAAGTCAGAGTGGCTGTAATGTTCTCTCATCACCCAATGATCAGGGAGTTATTTAAGGGACAGTGCTGAGGATCTAAAGAGGTTTCATCCAGGGCTGTGGTAAGAGATGTAGACATGAGCCACAGCATGCACGCAGGGACTGAGGTCAGAAGAGACACCAGCAGGGGCAGATGCCCATGATTAGGGACTGTGCCAGGACCAGGCTACCAGCTGTCTGCTCCAGAACCAAGATAGGTGAGGTCTGAAAAGCAGACAGCTCTTTCCACCTTTTCTCTCCTCCTTGAACAGTTAAACATATCAATATCCATGTCCCAGCACCAAAATTCGAGAGTGATTACTTCCTGACCCACAATTAAAGCATGCTGCAATTTTCAGTGGTAACAGATGATTCTCTCCAAGTCATACATTGAACCAATTAAATTGAGACTTTCACTGTCTGAGCAGACGACTTCTAACAAAAAGGGTGAAAGCCCTTGCCCTCCACATCCAATCATATCTCTGTTTAGTAAATGACGGGGAGAAGTTCAACTGAATGGTCTGGCAAAGAGCCCATCCCAGCAGATTGTGCTGGGTAGAAATAACACTAGTCTGTCTAGGTAAGATCAGTGCCAATGGTTCCAACTAAAATTAGAAAAAAGGAGACAGTACCTTGGCTCATGCTTCCATTGGAGACAAGACTCTAACTCCTACTAAAGCCAAATGATGGCAATTCAATTCCTGTCTGCCAGTTGCAAATCCCGATACTACCACTGTAATACTATCGGAAGACATTTGCAATCCAGCACACCTATAAGAGAGCTGATTTCTCAGATTAGTCACTTAGTGGGGAAGAACTCAAATGCTGGTAAATCAAAAGTAGGTGTACATTTATTCTGAGAAAAGCCGGTAATTTCCTAGCTACAGGCAGAGGGAGAAAGAGACAAATATCAGTAGAGCCTTATTAATATCAGGGAGATAAGGGACATCACTCCTTTATTAATTTTAGAGGGCAAAACAAAAACTACCCCAGCAAAACTTGAGGATAAAATGACCTCACTCCTTCCACAAAACATCATCAAAAGCCCCACAACACTTCTCATGCATTTCAACAAATACAATTTTGCTCTAATCTCGTATGTGTCATGAGGCACTATGCCACAGTGGAAAGAAAACTGGGCCAAGATTCAGGAAATCTGGGTACATTTTCTGGCTCTGTCACTTATTAGCTATGTAAAATGACATAAAATATAACCTCTCCGTGCTTTGGTTCCTTGTCTACAAAATCAGTGTCTTAGAGATATATTATCCAGCTCTTCAATTCTGTATTGCTCTCTCAAGCCTCACTGATTACATTTTAAATTTTGTGACTTTTTATAATGTGTTGATAGTAAGTCTTTCATAAATCCCAGGTCTCAAAGTCAAATATGTATACACTTATGAATGACAAGTGACTCTGATTCTCTGATCCTAATGTTAAACATTTAATACATTATTTTAAATTTTATCTACTCTGCCATGGCAATATATATGGTTACAGACAGGAACAATATTCAGGTATCTCTGTAGATGCTATAACCTTTTGGACAAAGCCATATAGAGACTCTGATATCACTCAAAGTGTTCTTTGAAGGAAAGGTGCACTGCCTCTGGACAGCAGAATCTTCCCCATGGCTTCATCAATGCCCTAGAGTAATTCACAAAGCTGAGACTCTGAGAGTGGTTTCTGGTGCTGGATGGGACAATAGGCTCAGAATGTTCACCCCAAGGCCTCTGCCACATTTAAAAAACATTTTCATTCTACATAGGTAAGGTGACTCTACTCTTGCCCCTAAATCTAACTCTAGGATTCTCAAGCAATCCATAGAATTTTATTCAAATCACTCTCATGCCTAAAATGCTAATCATTGTCTCAGTAGAGCCTGGGAACTGGCTCAACGCTTTGGAGTTGGCCTTCTCCATTGGTACCCAACCTGGGAACCAGACCTCCAGGCTCCCTGGACAGTGATGAACTATCAGAGAATGATCTGCACGAAAGACAATCCACAACATGATCAGTCACTGAACCACTTCCCTGACTGTAGGCAGATGGAGTTCTGGTTTTACTTTTGGCACTAACTCTGTGATTCTAGGCAAGGCCTCCATCTCTCTGTTAAATGCTATTAATATTGACACTTCTTGAGTCGATATTACTGTAAAAGTTATATATTCTCAAGTCTGGCAAAAATATTCCCACCTCATATTGTACATTCCTGCAGAAATAAAATTTATATTTCATCCTGTTTTAAATCACACCCCCCAAAAAAATCTGAAGTAATCAGTTCATTTGTGTCCAATTCCACAGGGGGAAAAACAAAAAGTACACCTGAATAAAATTATACACAGAAACTTCATGTAACTTTAGGGAGTTCCCTAACGCTAGAAGAAGGTTCATGAACTGAATCCATGGGAACACTGTGAAAGAATACAAATTCTTTCAAATTATTAGCTATTTGATTTGGGAAACTCCAAATCTGAGTTATCTATAAAGTACAGGTCAATCTCTCTGCCTACATCTTGTCATTATTTTTAACAAGATTTTTTTTTTTACCATTAATGTATGTGAAAACAGGCTCATGGTATGGGGAACTCCGTGAAAATTGAAATTGCTATCCATCCTTTACCCCAGTCCTTTCATGCTGTCATGAGTATGAATGAGTAGTATCCCCATCTCACTACACCATCAAGATTTGGGAGGTGTGAGTCCAGACCTTGTTTCTAACTTAATCTGGCTGTAAGACTGACTAGCTGCTCTGTGTACTGTGCCCCTTACTTCCTAGGAAGCCTTTTGTTTCATTACTGAGCTCTTTACACATGTGAATATACTAGCTCTGCTTTCCCTCTATGGAAATATTTTTTAGTATGGAGTTTTTACGTGTATTAGAATATACCTCATTCTTCCACTAGCATTAAATCTTGATCATTATGTGAGTGCTTCTTAAAATCATTGTTCTGAGGCTCCATATTCGACATATCTGATCTCCTCCATTGGTGTGAATAATTAGAAACCATATTGCTAAGATTATTATTCCTCTTTTATTGGCAAGTGGACTAGCAAACTATAGAAGTGTATTAAGTACCTCTGAGACTTACACAGAGTGTGAGGGAGCCAGTTAGTAGAATAGCATTCAGTTTTCCACATTACAAACCACTCTATTACAATTTTTTCTTTCTTCCTGGAATCTATTGCTAGGACCCTCATGTCTATAGAAAATTTGTCCCTCTATGATAATAAGCAATGATTGATAAATATGAGTGACCCCCCCAAAAAAAAACTGGACAAGAACATGGCAAAAATGACTGTTTCTTTGATGTGAGAGGGATTGTGCACTCAGAATTTGTTCCTCCAGGCCACATGGTTAAGAAAAGCTTTCACTATCTGCAAGTTTTGAGAAGGTTGTGTCTCAATTTTCAGAAGACATGTCTCAAATTGTGACAAACAGGTGACTGATTCTTCCACCAGGACCACACACCTGTCCACATTGAGCTGAGTGTTCAGCTTTTGACCCAAACCAGCATGACTCTTGTGTCCCGCCCCCCTTAATTACCCCTTTTCACCCATGCAATATTTTTGTTTCCCAGATGAAGAAAGTCCTCAAAGGGAAACGTTTTACTAAAGTGGAAGAGGCAAAACAAAAAACCAGAAGCACAGGGCATCAAAATTGATGCATTCAAACCGTTTTGAGTGGCTGAAAAAACATTTCAATAGATGTATTGCATCAAACGGAGAGTACTTTGAAGATGACCAAAGTTTGAACATGTAAAAATAAATACATGGGGTTTTTTTTATAAATATAAGTACAAATATAAATTCTGGGTTTTTTGCGTCCTTCTCATATATATATATATATATATATATATATATATATATACACACATATATATATATATATATATATATATATATATATATATATATTTAAGGCATACATTTTAATTCTTTACTTTTTAATTTAACGTTTCACTTTGAAATAATTTCAGACCTAACACAAAAATTGCAAAAACATGTACAAAGCACTCCCATATATTTTCACCCAGCTTCTCCATTACTAATATCTTACAGAACCACAATGATCAAAACCAAGAAATTCACATTGATACAATGCTATTAGCTGATCTATAGCCCCCATTTAAATTTCTACAGTTGTGCTACTGATGTTCTTTTCTTGGACCAAATTTAGTTGTCATGTTTTCTTGGTCATTTTCCATTTGGGAAAGTTCCTCAGTCTTTCTTTTTCATGACCTTTACACTTTGTAAGAACATTTTGTAATTATTTGTAGTATGCCACTCAATTTTGGTTGTCAGGTATGTCTTCATGATGAATCACATCATAATTATATTCTTTAAACAAAAGCATGACAGAATTACTTTTTATGCCTTTCTGAATGGATCAGAGGCATAAGATGCTGCTATATCTCCTTACCAGCCATAGTAGTTTCACTTATGTTTTAGCTTATGTCTGTGAGGTTTTCCATTGTAAAGTTAGTATTTTCCCTTTTGGAACTAATAAGTATTTTGAGAGGAGATATTTTAATGCTATGCATCATATTCATCATATTTTCACTATTTTAGTGTCCATTTGATGATCCTTGCCTGAAACAATTATTACTGAGCAGTTTACTAAGTGGTAATTTTTTATTTCTTTCCTTGCTTACATGTATTAATTGGCATTTTAGTGTCTAAAAGAGTTTCCCCTTCTCCTCTACTTACTTAATCATTTTTATAACTCCAAGGACAATATTGAGTAGAATCCATTACTATTACTAGATTCTTGCTCAAATGTCCCGTATTTGGTATTTGGGAGCCACCTCAAGTTGGCTCCTATGTTCCTTCAACAAGTTTCTAGCGTTTTTTTAATGTTTCCAAAGTTTTTGGCACCACAAGATATTTCATATTCTTAGCATATACTCCTCTCCTTTAAGCTCTGGGATCCTTTATTTCTACAAGGCATCTTGCTTTCCCTTACCAGAAAATGGACCTTAGTAAACAAGGTCATGTCCCAAGGTCTGTTCATCACTGTTTCGTGTAACTGATCTGAGGCCTTCTCAGCAGAAAGAGTCAGGAATACAAAAATGAGTGAGTCTATATCCCATTTCCTTACTGGTGTATCTGTATACCTGTGGTGTATATCTTATTGGTATCTCAGGTTACAATCCAACACTGCAGGATTCATTCTAGCCCTTCTTCCTTTAACACAGAAAAATGGCTCTTATTTTCCACAGTCCTAGGGTATACTGAAACACTTTCAGAAATGCTAAATCTTACTCCTGTGAAAAACAGAATTATTGACCCATATTTTGTGAAAAACAAATATTTTAATTACAGTACAACAGTTTTTTGTTTGTTTTTGTTTTTAATCTTAGATTTAAAAGCCCAAACACAATTTGGCAATATTATTTAGCTATCTTTTTCCTCTTTCCTTTGTAATTCCTACAAATACAGTAATGTTTGCTTGTCACTTTTTGCATTTCATGTGGGATTCCCTGAACATTCTAGTTCATTTGAATCAACTATTTTTTAATTATGTGAAACATTAACATCATTCTAAAGAGAACTATACAAAAAATTTAAATGTTATTCCCTGGCACCTTTCTTATTTCCATTCTCTCCATCCTTATCCCCAAGGCCCAACCTGTATAACTCATCAATTTTGTGAATTTCTAGTTTATCCTTTCTATTTTTTGCCCCAATTGGTACGTACATGTATATTTTCTTCCTTCCTTCTTTCCTTCCTTCCTTCCTTCTTTCCTTCCTTCCTCCCTTCTTTCCTTCCTTCCTCTCCCATCCCTTTTTCTTTTTCCTTCCTTCCTTTTTCCTTACTTCTTTCCTTTCTTTTTCTTTCTTTTTTCATTCTAGATAATTTCTTTCTTCTTTTTGCAGTACTGGGGGTTGAACCCAGGGCCTTGTACTTACATGCTTTGCAAGTGCTGTACCACTGAGCTGCACCCTCAGCCCATTTTTTTACTTCTTTTTTGAGACAGGGTCTTGCTAAATTATGCAGACTGCCTTTGATCTCTAACTTGCGATCCTCCTGCCTCCACCTCCCAAATTGCTGGGATTACAGTGTGTGCCACCACAGCCAGCTCATTCTAGATAATTCTCTTCTTCACTTTCCTTTATTTCAAATAGCAAAATAGCCTGAAAATTGCTACATCTGTCCATTCTGACTGCATGGAACTCCATTGCGTACAGATGCCACAGGATGTTTTCTGTTATTCTTCTATACATGAACATTGAGGTAGTTTTAAATATTTTACAATTATGAACAATACCACAATTATCTGTGACACATAATTTTCATGTTTTTGAAGGTATGTCTCAGGATAAATTCCTAGAAATAGGGTTATTGGGCCAAAAGTTTGAATGGATATATAGAGTGGATATATACAGCTATCATCAATTCCTTTCCAAAAGGCCTATACCAGTTTCCATGCCCACCAGCAACTTATGAAAGCCTGTGCTTTTAACTCTCTCCCAAATCATTTTAACAGAGATGCTGAGCAGCATTTGAGTGGCTAATTAGTTTTTACTTCTTATCACTGCCTACAGATATTGTCCAACCATAATACTACTATTAAAAGAAAAGCTTAAATGTAAAGGAAAAGTGACAGAAAGAACAAGGATCTGGGGAAATCACTTACCAATAGCTGTCTCTTGTTAGGATAGCTCAGGATGAAAATATACAGTTTGGTGTCTTTCCTTTACAGCTTAATAAACCAAGGAGATTTTACAGAAGTTTTTCCCATGGCCAAGATTAAGTTCTGCCTCCTTTATGTCCCCATGATCCTTACCCATACAACAACAAGTAGTATGTAGGACATGAGTTAACTGTTTAAAAGTCTGTCTTGCATTAGACTTTCTCATTTTCAAGTTTGTTGTTGTTGGGTGCCAGCCATATAGTCGGTATCTGACTCATAGGGACCCTGTGTACAACAAGCGAAACACTATTCAGTGCTTCTCTGCTGTTCACAAGGTTTTCAATGGTGGATTGATTTTGGGGTGTGGGTTACTGGGTCCGTCTCCCAAGCCTAGAGCACCTGGTATTCCCAGGAAGTCTCCCATCCAAGTACTAACCAGGCCCAACCCTGCTTGGCTTCCGAAATCTGACGGGATCCGATGCCACAGGGCTACGGCTGCAGGCTCATTTTGAAGTGGAAACCATATATTGATCAACATATGTCTCAATTCCTAGTACAGTGCTCAACACATATCTTTTTCTGACAAAAATGTTGTTAATAGCTTAATAAAAGAAAAGCTAACATTTCCTGAATGCTTCACCTGTGCCAGACCCCTCCAAAAAGGCTTTCCATGTATCATTTCATTTCATCCTCACAACAATCATACTGTGTTGGTTTTATTATCATCTCCACTTTATACTTAAGGAAACACAGGCTTAGAAAAGTCAAATTGTCTGCCAGGTTGCTAGATTATGAACGAAAGAGTTAGGATCCAAGTGGGATTTGAACTGGGGTCTGTCTCATCCTGAAGGGCATGCCACTTCGCTCCCCGTAGTTAGCATGGTAAATTCAAGTCCTCCTAATGCCCTTGCCTCCCCACAGGTCAGCAAGTTCTCATGCTGCCTACAGTAGGGCCACAGTGGATTCTCTAGTGAGGATTCCATGCTAATGTGCCACTTGTAAGAAGCAAGGAAAAGGTGGTGATTTAAAAAATTCCCAAGTAGACTTTTAAAATTCTTTCTGAGCTTTTTATCTTTTGGCAAACAAAGTTTTGGCTACTCTGACACACGTGCACATTTATTATACCCTTGTGACTGTGGTTTATATATTAGTGTCCTATTAAAAGAGTTTTTCAAAGGCTGAAATATGATTTCCTTTCTGACAGCATAGGAAAAATAAAAAGATGTGTTTTGCCCTCCTGTTCTAATCGGCGTTTGGAAGTCAAGCCCGCAGTTCCCAGAACTCTATCACCAGCTTGTACCGTTTCCATAAATCTGTCCAAGGCTACAACACTACTCAATCAAAAATGTAATATTAACTGTAAAACACATGCACGTGATACCTGGATCCAGTTTATCCTCATTTCATAGAAAGGGAAAAGAAAGTACTGATTTAACTCTTAAAAAATGACAATATCACATTATCTAAATTAGTGCCACCAAATCATTATTGAAATTCTGATAGCATTTGCCTTCCTGGTAAAAGAAAATTACCTATAATGCATAGTTTAAATAATTACTTTTAAACAAAAGCTTCTTTTCTGTATTGCTTATTTATCTTTTGAGACCAACTCAGCAGGGCTATGTATTTTATTAAAATTGCCTTCAGACTGCTAATGGCAGTGCGTCTGTTAGCATGGGAAAAGTGATGGCAGTTTGACTTTTATTCCTAATATTGGGAGTTTGTCCAGACACTTAAGAGCCAGAACTCTGCTGTGCATTTGACTATGTTATCAACACTTTACTTGCTAATGATACTAGTGACAGCATTTCAATATGATGGGTCAGACTTAATAGGAAAGCTTATAATTGTGCTTACAGAACCAAAGAAACTCCCTCCCCTGAAGCCCCCAAAATCCCTTTTATCAACATATCAGTTGGTGTTAAGCCTCAGAACTGGGAATTGTTTGGTAAGCTTCTGCTCAATACTTTTTTTCCTTCTCTACCTTCCACCTTGAACGGGGAGCCTCCATGAGCACCTGATATCTCTCCTCTCAGCGAGTGACAACTGAAAGATTTCCTATGGTGCAAATGTGTGCCAACTACCCAGCAGAAGGTCACGCTGATGACTTCCCCGTGGCTTTTATTTTCCCCAGGGAAATCCACAGCCAGGGCTGACTGCTTGCCAAATACTCTGAGTGCCACAAACCAGCAGTGCTAAGAACCCCCATCCTTCCTGATGGGAAGCAGTAAGTAACTGTGCCGAACACCTGTGTCAGCTCCTGTTCCTGGGGATGCCCCAGGCAGTGCTCATGCAGCATCTAGGGATAGGGCTCCCCTTTTCTAACTTGCACTTCTGTCCAAAAACTTCTCAGCAGCCACTTGATAGATAGTATTTACATTTGGCAGATCTCTAGAACATCAGTATGTTTAACTACTGTGAAAAAGGATGAGTTAAATATTTTACTATAACCATCTAAAGGAAATGAGGATAATGATTCTTTCCTATTATTTTAAGAGTAAAGGCAACATTCTCCATCATTTCCTCTTAGAGACACCCCAAACAACCTGAGGAAGGGTAGGCTTAGTCTGAAATATGGTTGGTGTGATTCCACAGATGGACAAAGATCTAAGTCAATCAGTCTTTTCCTAGTAACTGAGAATAATATGCCAACTTGAACCAATAAAAATTCTGGTCAAGAAATGAGATGGAGGATAACTCAGGTAATAAAAAGGTTCCTTAGATTAACATGCATAAATATATGAATGAATGAATATGCAAATGATTTCAATACTTCCCCCAAAATCTATAATGTAGGAATGATTATATTCTAGGGAGTCAGTAAATTCTGCATTTAGTGCTTACTGTATGTAGGCTGCTCAGGCAGGCTTTGTGCAGAAATTTAAAACAAATAAACAAACCAGAGCCTACTATAGGGCCATGAAGTTCATAAATTAGTAACTCAAACTTCAGTAGTCCCATTATTTCACATGATCTTCTTCAAAACACCACATGACATGCAGAGTCCTGCTTTTCATGGTATTCTCTCAGCTTGGATCACCCTTCATTTACTACCAAGTGTAAGTTCAAATAGGTTCATCCTCAATTCCCATGCCAGGTTCCAGAATCTCCACCATGGGATATTTCTTCAACACATTAACTTTGGTATGTCAAGTATAAAGACTCTCAAAACAATTTATTCTCTGCCCTCTAAAATGAATAAATCAATTTAAAAAGACCTACTTTTTCTGATTGCCTTACCTAGGAACTGCATGGCTTTTACTTCAGTTACTCAAGATTAAAAATCATCCCTTATCACTCTTCGAAGTCATCAAGCCCTACTGAGGCTATCTTCAATTTTTTATTAGTACATCTCCCTAGGTGTTACCACCCTAGTTCTGATTTTTTTTTTTTTTTTTTTTGAGGTATAGGGGATTAAACCCAGGGCCTTGTGCGTGCATGCTTTGAAAGTGCTGGAACACTGAGCTGCACCCACTGAGCTGCACCTACAGCCCCCCCCCCCTTTTTTTTTTTGCGGTACTGGGGCTTGAACCCAGGGTCTGGCACTTGCATGCTTTGCAAGTGCAGGACCACTGAGCTGCACCACCAACCCATTTTTTTATTTTTGAGACAGGGTCTGGCTAAATTACGCAGACTGCCTCTGGTCTCGAAGTTGCCATCCTCCTGCCTCCGCTTCCCGAGCCGCTGGGATTACAGGCGTGCGCCACCACGCTCGGCCCTTTTTTTACTTTTTGAGACAGGGTCTCACTAAATTATGCAGACTGCCTCTGGTCTCGAATTTGTAATCCTCCTTCCTCTGCCTCCTGAGTCACTGGGATTATAGGCGTGAGACATGCCTGGTGTTTTTTGTCTTCTTTCTTGATGAGTGCATTAGTCCCTTCACATAGCTCCTCTCCTTTCAATCAACTGCATATTAACTTTCTGTAATTAATTAATCCAAGGCAGTCCTAACTACCACCCATTTTTACAAAACAAATATTTTCAATGGTTTACCAAGACTTGAAGGCGAACCACTTTGCATAAAGATTCAAAGTCCTGAATGTTCTGAGCCCAATTTACCTTTACATTCATTTTTGCCCCATTTGTATACCTTGGCTACTTCCAAACTGACCCAAACCCAATGATATCCCTAAGACACCAAAACCTTAAATAGACATTCAGCAATCTTCAACTATCTAGCCTCTCTGCTAAGAAAAACTTCATGCATTCTTCAAGGTCCAATTCAAATATTGCCTTCTCTATCAAAATTTCTTTCTCTTTCCTTTTATTTTTTTCAGTACTAATGGCTTAAACTGAGGTCCTCATGCATTCCAAGCAAATGGTCCACCACTGAGACACACCCCCAATCCCTTATTTTTTAATTTTTGAGAGAGGCAGATGTACAGGCTAAGTTGTATAGACTGCCTCTGGTCTTGAATTCATGAGCCTCTTGCCTCAGCTTCCAAACGTGCTGGGATTTCTGTTGTGCAACATGGTGCCCAACTTCTCTCTTTTCTATGAATTCCCAAAGAATGACACCTTGTATCTCTTTTGTAGCCTTTAGGACACTGTATCTCACCTTACAATCATTGGTTTATAGCACTTCAAGCCAAACTTTTTTGCCCACTTTATGAGCAAAAGCACTTTGAAAAGTATGTTAAGGAAACAGGCCCATTCTCAGTGTAAAGGAAAAATCTTTCAAAACAAAATGGGAGGGGGTGAGGAGTTACTCATATAGTTGAATGAACCTAAGGACCAAATGAAGTTGTTGTTGGGTACTGTCAAGTTGAAATAAAGATGTGATTTAAAAATACCTTTTGGATTTAGTATGATGGAGGTTACTGATAACCTTAGCAAGACAAGGCATGATAGAAATGAAAGAGGGTTAAGACATAAAAAGAGGAAAAAAGAATGAGAATAAGTTAAGAATTTAGAGAAATTTGTACAAAAGGAGCAACAGCTAGGGGAAGATCTAAAATTAGAAGAAAGATTTTGTTTAAAATTTAAGAATTTTAGAAACATTTTTGATACATTTATTTGGCAGGTGAAAACTGCTCACAAGATTGTTAGTAGAAGGCATACTCAACCCCCAAATTCCTTTTTTACTATACTTTGATTCATCACGTGATAAGGATGATAATGGTGAAAATTATCCATTTTTCCAACCATAAATAATATCTTCTCTAGCCTAATAATTTTTTTATTAAACTATGAAACAGTCATGAACATTTTCTAATATTTTTATGAAAAAATACAATTTTCTTATAAACAGTTACTTCTATAAATAATTTCTTATTCAACCAATTTCTACTTATCACCTATGGGCATAATGGCTTAATAAATGTGAAAGAAATAGAGAGATTAAAACAACACTATACATTTGGTTTATTTGGATTTTGGTAGCAAAAACACATTAAGGTCCCCTGGTCATTCAGCTGATAAGTTTCAGAGCTGCTTCCAAGATTCGTGCTAATTCTTAGTAAATTATTTGCTTTTTTAAAAAATTACTTCTATGTTTCCTCCTCACAAATAGCCCTATAGATCACTTGATAATTATAATACAACCATAATATAATTTTAAAACCTCTTCTCTTGCAACAGTAGATAAAACTCAAGACTTGCTTTTAGTTTTTACAAAGCTATATAGTCTGCATTGAAATTATTAACAGCAAACAAATGGGAAATCAGTTGTGCAAAGTGATAGGATGCACACAATCTTTAAATATTGTACATAATTATCATTAAGATCCCTATTATGAAGCAAGTTTTTACAGAAAGCCAAATGAGATGGTTCAAACTCTTAAGAATTTGCAAATTAAGGATATAAGAATGGAAAAGGATAGCTATACCACTAGAGTTAGTTCCTCGAACAGAAGCATGTCAATACTCTGACTAGACAATGTTGCCCTGATCATAACTAGTTTAAGTCTATTTTTATTTATAATTTATATTCTATTAACAAAGAATTTTTTGTGGTACTTGGAGGTTGAACCCAGGGCCTCACATATACTTTTCATGTGCCCTACCACTGGGCTGTACCTCTAGCCCATTTTTCATTTTTTATTTTAAGATAGGGTCTCACTAAATTATGCTGGCTGCCTCCGTCCTCAACCCTGTGATGCTCCTGCCTCTGCCTCCTGATTTGCTGGGATTACAGGTGTGAGCCATCTCTATAAAGAGAATTTTTAAAAATGATTTACCCAACCTGTTGGTCAGAATGACACTTATATATGCGATCCACACAATGCCTCTCATCTGCTAAAATCTCTTCAATTCTACATGAGAGTCCAATGTCACTTAAAATAATAGTCAAAGTCCTAGCATAGGCTACCAGGCTCTATATGAAGGATAGCTCACTGTCTCTAATTTCATCTCTTTCTTGTTTGCCCCTTACTCTCTTCCTATCACTTCTGTTGTTGCCATTTCTTCACCATTCCAAGAGTACCCTTCATACTTGCTTTTCCACTGAATGTGCCTCTCTTCCGCCATGTGTCTAAATGGTTCCCTCTCTTACAACATCCATATCTCTGCTCCATTCTCTTCATCAGAAAGGCCTTCCCTTGACAGTAAATCTGAAAAAGTCTCCCATCATTCTTTATTTGCCTTTCTCTACTTTTCTCTTTAGTACTTACCCCACCAACATATGTAGTAAAATCTTTGCTTTGTTTTCTTCTACTATATTTAAATCTCTAGGACAGTCGTTGTTGTTGTTAGGTACCATGGAGTCATGTCTGATTCATAGCAACCCTTACAGGGTTTTCAATGGCCGACTGTTTTGGGATTGCCATGGGAGTGGATTGCCACATCCTTCTCCCGTGTTTGTGGTGCTGGGAATCGAACTTGGGACCTCAGAGATTGCAGAGCAGCACTCTACCAACTGAGCTAAATCCCAGCCCTCTAGGTCAGTAGAACATTCCTCATACGAATAATTGAATTAATGAATAGTCATCATTTTGTCTAGGAAACTCCTTCAGACCAACACCAGAAAAACAGTCTTGATTTCTAGGGAAAAAAAAACCAACACTTTCTTCAAATATAGGTATAATCCAAAGTAAAGCATTAGTATCAATTGCGTTCTTTATAAAATCATAAACTTATAAAGATGGCAAATGCGATGGTGTTTTATGTGTTTATGTAAAACTTTGCATGCAGAATGGTTTATATTCCATAATTTTTAAACAGAACAAAGTAGTTTGCCTGAATCATGTCGAAACAGATTTGAGTGTTTTGTGTGACACCGGGCAGCAATTTAGGTTTGTGAAATAAGTAGAGTGAACTGAGGCTACTTCTAACTCTTAAGATTATAGTGATGTATGAGATGTTATTCTCTTATTTCTTGATTTTGCTTCCCAACTTAAAATATCAAACAACAAACTCATTTAATTTAAGTCATGATTTATATAACAGTTGGATGGCAAGAACACTTACTACTAAGTTCAATTTATTTGGTGTTAATGTTTTGCATAGTGGTATTTGTAAACTGAAAATTTTGGGGTGTTTGTCATCAGAAAACTCTATGAAAGTATCACTTAAAAGTGAAGTCCAGCTCTGCAAGAATCAATGCAGACATATTTACAAACCCATTTGCTTGGCATAACATTTTAAACACAGTTTCTTGTAGAACTCTTACCTAATTTAACTAAAAACACTCTTGAGGATATGCACTACATCAAGATATTCCTGAAATTATCTTTCCCTTGACTGGAAGGTAATTTTTTTTCAAGGTACATGCCAATAAAATTTGTCTAATCCCTAACACTAATGTTAGAAAATAACAAAATCTCTGAAGCATCTATTACAACCTTAAGTTTAGTTTCTATTTGAGTATTCATTTTACTTGAAGAGATTTGATCAGACTGAAAGACAAAGGCATTGATCTTTCTACATGATGAAAACTGAAAACCTCACAGGTAGTAGTTGTTCTATCACATACTAGGACATGAAGGAGCTAAGGTGCACTCTAGAGGATTGAAAAAATAGTAATACTAGGGGGCAACAAAGAGTCAGAGGATCTCTAGGTCTTCTATAGATAACTAAGTAACTACTTCTATAGATAGCTAAGTAACTACTGCAAGAGGTGTAATCACTGTTTAATGTACTGAGGGAACCAGAAGATGAACACACAGCCATCAGCCACACTCTCAGCAATACTGAGGGTGAAGGCTAGCATGACTCCTTTTTACTAAGAAGTATAGCAAAAGCAAACTTTCCACAGTGACTTGCTCCTGGGAGACACTTTGACTATTGGGATTCTTCCCTTTACATTGAAATTGCCTCTTTTGATTAACCTTCATTTTGTATATGGGAGTCAACATCCAGTAGTTATAATGATTGTTAGCAAACAGATTGACTTTGAAAAGTGTCAAGAAATTTTAGAGGTAGATCGAGATGCAGAGCATACAGCAGAGAAAAAGAAAAACTGACTTTCATGACCCTAATGTTCTTCCAGTACAATCTCATAATTATGAACATGTTATATATTTTAAGAATTTTATTCTGAGGAACTCATCAAAAACTCTTCATTTCAATACAGTTTATATAAAATAATGAATATCAGAAACCAAGACATCTGCATATATTATTAGGCTTTAAAAATGGCTTTTAGTTTCAAAAGTTTCTTTAAATTATTTTTCATCTTCAAATCCTAAAAAGAAGGTACCCAAATTCTGGGCGTCTGATTATGTGAGTGTTAGGCATGATTTACAAAATTGAGAGCATAACCAAGTAAGGATGTACAAGAAATAAGCAATTGGCAAATGATCTGAGAATCTCAGAATTGATGGCAACATAATAATCAGAAAATAACAATGCAAATGTCCTGACCTGGTAAGTCTCCCAGTCCAATCTCTCCCACTCGTGGTGTCCTTGATCTTATCTTCTTGCAATGCTAAAGAAAAAGAAACAGGAAGGAGGGAAGGAAGGAAGGAAGGAGGGAGGGAGGAGAAAAGAAAAGAAATGAGAAATCAAAGTGATTTCATAATACTGAGATTTTAAAAACTTAAACACCATAAAAAGAGTTAAAAAAGATTTTTACTACCAAATTTTGGAACACATACTGAATGATTTCATTTATAATAATTTTTTCTAGACCTGATTGATTATCAATGTCAGAATCACAGAACTATGACAGTAACTGATGAATGAATAATAATAAACTTTTGTAATGACATTTCAAAATATAGTGACAATTGAAGTGTAAAAATGTGAACCAATTATTTTAGAGCCATACCAATTAAATCACTTAAAAAATCTTTATGTTATTGTGTCATGTATCCATGTATATATATGAATATATGCACACTGTATTTGTATATAGCCTATGGTGATCCTGGACTTTCTGTTATTTAGACAGACAATTAGAACCATTTTTATAGTCTGTGATAGTTAACGTAAAATATGCTTATAATGCAGTATTAATACTGCCTTAGTACTTTAGGGAAAACATTCTAATGGGCACTTAAAATTTATTAAATACATATCTACCAGCAAA
>VMDO01015541.1:0-42538 GCA_007922755.1 Pedetes capensis
GATTATCAGTATGTCTTGATTGCATGTTTGATCTATTTCAGATTGCAGAAGCTGATAGAAGTCTTCCCTTTCTTCATTTGTGGCCTTAGTGGTGGGTGCATAAATTTGAATAATAGTCATATTAACTGGCCTTCCTTGTAGGTGTATGGATATTATTCTATCACTGACAACATTGTATTTCATGACAGATCTTGAAATGCCTTTTTTGATGATGAATGCAACCCCATTTCTCTTTAGTTTATCATTCCCAGTATAGTAGACCATATGACTGTCTGACTCAAAATGGCCTATGCCGGTCCATTTTAGCTCACTGATGCCTAGAATGTCAATGTTTATGCACTCCATTCTCTTTTAACAATTTCTAATTTGCCTAGATTCATACTATGTACATTCCATGTTCCAATTATTAATGGATGTTTACAGTTGTTTCTCCTCATTTTGAGTCGTGCCACATCAGCAACTTGAGGACCCCGGGGTTTTATTCCATTTTCGTCATCACTGTAGACTCCACTTGGAGGAGGCAACTCTTCCCCAGTAGTCTTTTGAATGCCTTCCAACCTGGGGGCCTCATTTTCCGGCATTATTTCTGACAGTGTTGCTTTGTTATCCATAGGGTTTTCAATGGCTAGTTGTTTCGGGAGTGGCTCACCAGGTCCTACTCCCTAGTCTGTCTTAGTCTGGAAGCTGAGCTGAAAACCTGTCCACCATGGGTAACCTTGCTCATGTCCGAGGTTACAGTGGCAGAGCTCTCAGCCTCATCGCAACATGCAAGCCCCCACAGTGCAGCAAACTGAAAGATGTGTTGGGGAGGCTTTGGATTAGCCATGAGGTATTCATCAGGCCTCTTATGATGAGGATTGTAGAAAAGGAAATTATTGTTCCTGTCCACTTGTATTAGCAACTTTAATATACTGTCTCACTTGAGCCTTCTCCCCTCTGGAAGATATGTATTATTATGCCCATTACATAGAAGAGAAAACCAAGCACTAGAGAGGTTAAGAAACAGGCCATCAATTGATAGAGTCCCAAATCTAGAACAGCTAGATCTCATCAGCATGTCTGGTCATTGTCACTTAAGAAACCCAGGGCCCTTTTTTCTGTAACTTGCCTTTGAGAAAAATGACAAATGTGTTAAGTTTCTGAATGGGATGAACCAATCGTTTTATGAGAGAAAATATTAAACTCGGAACACTTTCTTTGCGTGACTAAATCTAGCACAGAGTTTATTTTATGCCAATTCACTCAAAGGCATTTTTAAAAAGTGGCTGTCAGGTAGGCTATGCACCTTTTTTCTTCCCTTTATACAATACATGATACAAGCATCCCTCTGGCCTATCATTTGTAACTATTATATCTGAGGGAAAGCATTCATTTTAAATGGATGGTCTGTTGCTAATTTCCAGCTTTCTAAGGGCACAGGGGATCTGTGAGATGGTAAATGGATGAAAGAAAACAATAGTCCAGTCCCGTCCCCATCTGAGGTGGCATAAAGCCTTTGAAGAGCCAGCAAATTCAGCAGAGGCACAATACTATTGAGCACATTCTTGATACAACTGTTTTTGAAGGTAAGAAAATAGAAAAATTGTTAAACAATAAAAAGAAATTTTGCGTCAATAATATCACAAGGTTTCATATCTCATAATTTGAGCCAATTGCCTAAAAATAATTCATCTTTATCACCCATTTATTCAAGTAATCTATTTGTTTATTTAGTTTGTTCATTTATTTGTTGAGGTACAAGATAGGGGGTTGGAGGTCAGAGAAGACTTAAAAAACTATTGAAATACACATAGATAGTGACTATTCTTGGAGTTAATGCTGCTCCAAAAGAAACCAAAAGCCCTGTACAAAATAGCTATTATATGATATAACTTATAACTCCATCACTGACCTTAGGAAGGCACTTCACTCACAAGTTTGTATAAAGAAACCATTCATATTAGTTGAACTAATAGAAGGCTAAGTATATTTTTTCAAATAACTATAAAGGTAAATTAATAGACAAAGTGCAAAGAATATGAAGAAAAACTAAGAAAGGAATGCAATGAACTTTAAACAATGTAAACAACTTTTAAACAAAAAATGACATATAACTAAACCCAGATAAATTTGTCATAAAACTACAAAGGCTGAGAATAACCATGGAAATTCATATGCTGGACACACAGAAAATTAAAGCTAAAAAAATTTACAGGAAAACAAAAAAAAGTAAGGGTTTTGATAAGGTAGAATACAGGCCAATAATAAGTGAATAAACTAGACTAAGATAATTTAAATTTCATATAAAACTACAAAACAAGCAAACACAACAACAAAAATAGCCAAAGCAAAAGGACAAAATTGGATGCATCTTATTACCTGATTTCAAAATCTACTACAAAGCTATAGTAACACATTGTACTGTCATGAAA
This sequence comes from Pedetes capensis, assembly GCA_007922755.1. Classification (NCBI taxonomy): domain Eukaryota; kingdom Metazoa; phylum Chordata; class Mammalia; order Rodentia; family Pedetidae; genus Pedetes; species Pedetes capensis. The sequence goes on from VMDO01015541.1 coordinate 2,412, forward strand.
ACAGACACACCTTTGGAGCAGAACAGAGAGCAAAGAAATACATTCACACATTTAAGACAATTTCTGATAAACATGTCAAGAACACATAATGAAGAAATGACAGACTCTTCAATAAATAGTACTTGGGAAACTGAATATCTGTATGCAAACTAAATCAGACACTCATCTCATAGCAAATACAAAAACAACTTAAAATGGATTAAACCCTTAAATGTAAAACCCAAAACTTTAAAACTACTAAAAGAAAATATACAGGAAAACTTCACGATGTTGTTCTATGCAATGATTTTTTTGGATATGACCCTAAAAACAGCCAACAAAAGCAAAAATACGCAAAAGGAATTTCATCAAACTAAATATCTTCTGTATAGCCAAGAAAATAACCAACAGAGTGAAGAAATAATCTATGAGTGGTAGAAAATATTTGCAAACCATACATCCTATAAGAGGTTATTATTGAAAATGCATAAGAAATTCAAACAACTCATTGATGTTGTTAGGTGCCATCGAGTTGGGTCTGACTTCTAACAACCCCATATACAACAGATACAACACCCTCCAACACTGCTCCTTAGTGGAATACTAATAAGCCTGAAAAAAAGATGTAAGTATTGTTATTTGTGACAGCATGAATGAACCTGGAGAACTCTATTCATTAAGTGAAGTAACAGAAGCATAGAAAGACACCCTATGATCCCACGTGTGTAATATAAAAACTTGAACTCTCAGAAGCATAGAGTAAAAATGGCGGTTATGAGAGGCTATTGGGGAGGGGGAGATTGTAGAAATGCTGATTACCGGACAAAAAGTTTCAGTTAGACCAGAGGAATAAGTTCAACAGATCAATTGTACATCATGACTACCATTTGAGACAGTGCACTACATACTTCAAAATTGCTAGGAGAGAAATTTTAAGTGTTCTTACCACACACAAAAAAAGATGGTGAGTATATGGGGTAATGCATGTGTTAAATAGATGGATTTAGCTAATTCACAGTGGATATTTTTATGCTTTGGATCTTAAATGTCCCCCAAAGGCTCATGGATTAAAGGGCTTGGTCCTTAGATGATGGTGCTACTGGGAGATGGTGGATCCTTTAGGAGATGGCACCTACTGGGGGAGGAACTTAGGTCATTGGGATGTGCCCTTCAAAGGGATATGGTAACCCCAAATCCTTCTTCATTCTCTCTGCTTCCCACCAGCATGAGATGAGCAACTTGGCTCCATCATGTGCTCCCCATAGTAATGTTCTGACTCACCTCAGGCCCATAATCAATAAAACCAGCAGACCCTGGACGGATTCCTCCAAAATCTTGGAACAAAACAAACTCTTCCTCCTTAAAAGTTGTGCATCTCAGGTATTTGTCACAGTAATGGGAAGCTGAGTAACACAGACACCTGCATCTAAACCTCATGTCATAAGCCATAAATATAAATATAATTTTTACTTGTCACTTAAAATACTGAAAAAAAAGAGCTGGATGCAGTGGCCCATGCCTGTCATCCCAGCAACTCGGGAGGTTGAGGCAGGAGGATCATAAGTTTGAGGCAAGAGGCAGCCTATACAAATTAGTTAGACCCTGTCTCAAGACAAAAAACAAATGTGAGGGTGCACTTTGGTGGAAGAACACTTGCCTAGCATGTACAAGGACCAAGGTTTAACCCCCAGTACAGGCAAAAAAAAATCTAAAAATAGAAAGATAGTTCCTAATCACAATGTCAAAGATGAAATATGAGTGAATACATAGCAGTTATGAATATGAATGAGGCAAATAATTTTGCATCACTAGACATAAAGCAGTTCCCTGGGATTTAGCTCAGTTGGTAGAGTGCTGTGCTGCAGTCTCTGAGGTCCCGAGTTCAATTCCCAGCACTGCAAAAATGGGAGAAGGAACTGGCAATCCACTCCCAAGGCAATCCCAAAATAGTCAGCCATTGAAAACCCTATGAGGGTTGCTATGAGTCGGACTCGACTCAACGGGACCTAACAACAACAACAACAAGACATAAAGCAAAAAAAGTTAAAAGATACTAGAGAGAAAAATACAGAAATACACAACAAGTGTTGTTGTTAGGTGCCATCACATACAGCAAACATTGTCATTAGGTGCTGATGAGTCATGTCTGACTCATAGTAACCTGGATGGGGTTTTCTATGGTTAATTGTTTCCAGATTGTTTTGAGGAGTGGGCTGCCAGTCCTTCTCCCATTTTTGTGATGCTGGGGATGGAACTGAGGGCCTCAGAAACCGCAGAGTGGCACTTTACCAACTGAGATAAACTCCAGCCCTATACAGCAAGTGTTGTTGTTAGGCGCCATGGAGTTGGTGTCTGACTCATACCAACCCTACATACAACAAGGGAAACACTATTGTTAGTGCTTCTCTGCTATTCATAGGGTTTTCAATGGCCAGTTGTTTTTTGGGAGTGGGTTTTTGCCAGGTTCTTCTGCCAAGCCTACAGCACCTGGTGTTCCCAGGTGGTCTCTCATCCAAGTATTAACCAAACCCAACCCTGCTTAGCTTTAGAGATCTGACAGGATCGGATGCCACAGTAGTATGGCTGCAGGCAATAATACAGCAAGTGGGAAGCTTTAATTCACAAATCTCACCCTATGGGATATTGAGTAGATAAAAATCAGTTTAATAAAAGAATACCTAAATAACATACAAAGAAATAAGTAATAAGGATTAAATTCCCTTCTGTGAAAGTAATACACTGCCTTCTCATATGCTCATGGAATAGTCACAAAATGTACATACGTTATACCACAAAAAATCAATAAATTTTATAAAGGTAGAAATAAAACTGTATTTGTTAAACAGTTTCAATAAAACTAAAATAACAAAATCAGGAAATGAATTATCTCTACTACTTGGAAAAGAAAAATACATTAAGAAATCTGAACTTGGGATTTAGCTCAGTTGGTAGAGTGCTGCACTGCAGTCTCTGAGGTCCTGAGTTCAATTCCCAGCACCGCAAAAATGGGAGAAGGGCCTGGCAATCCACTCCCAAGGCAATCCCGAAACAATCAGCCATTGAAAACCCTATAAGGGTCGCTATGAGTCGGATACCGACTCGAGGGCACCTAACAACAACAACAAAGTAAGAACACAAACCAAAAACAGTAGAAAATTTAGATTATAATGCCAATTATATTATTTAATATCAAGCCATGGGATATAACTAAAGACACTTTCAAAAGAAAATTTTTAGCCTTAAATTTGAATATCAACGTTAGCAAAGAAATGTTTCAACATGAATTAGGCAGGAATAGAAAATTAGGCAGGAAAAGAAAAAGTTGGTAAGTTTGTTTGTTGTAGGTGTATGGATTAGTAATACTGTGCTAGGGTTGAACAAATGAGCAAATAAATTATAGATATAACAGGAGCCAAGTCAGAAAAAGAAGCAACACAGAAGCAAGATAGTGAGCTAGAATAAACACTGCAGATCTGTATCAGAATTGGCAATTTCAGTGTGAATTCATATTATACATTTATGTATACATGTATATATGCATATGGGAGAAGGACCTGGCAGCCCACTCCCAAAACAATCAGCTATTGAAAACCCTATGAATAGCAGAGAAGCACTAACATAGTGCTGGGCACAATACTGGGGAGTGTTTCTTTCTGTTGTACTTAGGATCACTATGAGTTGGACCCAACTCAACGGCACCTAACCACAACAACAATATATATGTATATGCATGTATTTATATGTGTACATAGCACACACAACATGAATGGACACACAGACACACATCTATCATAGACTTAGTAACTTAAAACCATACAAATTTATTCTTACAGTTTTGGCAACCAGAAATCTAAAATAGGTCTCAGTGGGCTAAAATCAAGGTGGTGATGGGACATGCTCTTTCTAGAAGCTCTAAGGAGATAATTTCACTGCTTTTTTCACATTCTAGAAGGTTCCCACATTCCGTGGTATGTGAACCCTTCCTTCATCTTAAAAACCAGAAATATAGCATCTTCAAATCTCTTTCAGATTCTAACCTCCTTGGCCCCCATCTTCCACTTGAAAGGGTGCTATGATTACAAGAACCCACACAGATAAACCAGGATAAACTTCTATTTTAAGGTTAATTGATGATGAGCAACCTTAATTAGATCTGCAACTTTGATTTTTCTCCCTTGCTGATATGTAACCTAACAATTTCCATGGATTAGGACACCTATATCACTCAGAGGCTATTATTATTCTGCCTATCAAAACACCCAAATTATTTTGCAAGAGAATTCTACCAAAATTTGTTTAAAAGCAAGTAGTTCCAATGCTTTTGAACTGCTTCAAAGCATGAAAGAAGTAAAACTTAATTATTTCTTTTAATCAAGCCTAACAACAGTGATACTGAACTTAGCAATGTTAGCCCCCAAAAGATAACAAACAAATCTCATTTCTGATCATCAAAGCCAACATCTTAAATAAAATAGTAGCAATTAGAATTCTATGGCACATCAAAAGAATAATACAACATGTCCAAGTGTTGTTTTTCTTCTCAGACAAAGAGAAGATATTTGCTACAGTTTTTTATTTTTAAATATTCTCTAACATTAACGTTGTTAGGTGCTGTCGAGTACAATATGATAAAATATGTTCACCCAAAAGATAGTATTATACTTAATGGAAAAAAAGAGGAAGACATACAAGGTATAAAATTGGACTGGAGGAAGCTCTCATGTGGAACTCAAAAGAATCAACTAAAAGCCACTATAAATGGCAGGATATAGTGGCATACTCCTGTATTCCCAGCACTTAAAAGGCAGAGACAAGAATATCATGAGTTCAAGGATAGCCAGGACTACTGTGAGACTGTCTCAAAAACAAACAAACAAACAAAAACATTGTAAACATTCTAGAAGGTGCCCACATTCCATGGTATGTGCAGCATACCATGCAGCAACATAGCAAGATCCAACTTCAGTATTTCAAATAACACCTTTTCTATAAACAAATGCAACAAGCAAAAATATTTAATGATATAAATGCTTAAGCATACAAAATAAATATAAAAATTTTGATAATAAACTTACTAAGAAATGTCTATAAAAATCATATAGGGGAAATTTGGTATATATGATTATGTGTTTATTTAAAATATAAGACAATATACCCACACACAGTGACACACATAAACTGAGACTCAGGAGGCTGACACAAAAGGATCTCGAGTTCAAGGCCAGAGGCAGCCTGCCCAACTTAATCAGACTCTGTTTCTGAATAAAAAACAAAAAAGAACCAGGGGGAGAGCAGCTCAATGGAGAGCACTTGCCTAGCATGTGCAAGACCCTTCGTCTGTCATTCAAAAACTCAGTAGAGCAAAAAAAAATTATATATATATATGTATGTAATATGTAATATAAATTATAAATATATATGAAGTACTACTATTATTTATATATATTACATATATATATATATATATATATATATATATATATGAGAGCAAGCGCACAGTGTCAAAGAGTGTTTCATTCTCTTGTACACAGAGTTGCTATGAGTTGAACTTGACTCAAAGGCACCAAACAAAAATGTATATATACATTTAATATATATATGTGGATATATATACACATATGTCTCATCCCCATGCGTCTGTCAGCTTGTTGTGCTGTGGGGCTTGCATGTTGCTATGATACTGAAAGCTATGACACCGGAATTTTAGATACCTGCCAGGCCACCCATGGGGGCAAGTTTCAGTTAAGCTTCCAGACTAAGATAGACTAGAGAGGAGAACCTGACATCCCACTCCCAAAACAATTAGCCACTGAAAACTCTATGAATAGCAGAGAAGCACTGTCAAATATAGTTCCAGAAAATGAATCCCCAGGCCAGAAGGCTAGCAGGGAAAGTGTTACGTCCTCAAAACAGAGCTGACCTTAATAATGAAAATAGAGTAAAGCCCCTGGGACCTCCATTTGCTAATGTGGCATAATTCAAAATGAGAAGAAACACAGTGGCTACAACGATGTGCTCAAACATAAAAGGATCATATGCATAGTAGTGTTGGGTAATGTTTCCTTCTATTGTACATAGAGTCAGTCGCTCTGAGTTGGACTTGACTGGATAGCACTTAACAACAACAACAATAAATATATCTCACAATATCAATTATCTCTAAATTACAAAAGTTTAATAAGATATTAATGATGCATTTTGTTTTGAAATTAGAAAAACAAGTTAAAATTCACTTGGACCATAACTATAATGAGATACAACATTGCATCCACTACAATTATTAGGAGAAGCTAGACTTTAAGAAGAATGTGGCATCAAGAGGGGAAGAAGGTTCATTAACAACCTGTGTTATGTGGATGACACAACTTTTTGCTGCAAGTGAAGAGAATTTGAATCATTTACTGATAATGATTAAAGAACACAGTCTTCAGTGTGGATTGAGTCTCAACATCAAGAAAACAAAATTCCTTACAACTGGATCAATAAGCAACTTCATGGTAAATGGAGAAAAGACTGAGATTGTCCAAGATTTTGCTCTACTTGGTTCTACAGCAACACCCTTGGAAGCAGCAGTCAAGAAATCAAAAGATGCATTGCACTGGGAAAAGCTGTTGCAGAAGATCTGTTTAAAGTGTTGAAAAGTAAAGATGTCATGGTAAAGATGAAAGTGTGCCTGACTCATACCATGGTGTTTTCAGTCTCACAATATGGTTTTGAAAGCTGGACAGTGAGTAAGGGAGAAAGAGGAGGAATTGATGCTTTTGAACAGTGTTTCTGGAGGTGAATATTGAATATATCATGGAATGCCAAAAGAACTAACAGATCTGTCCTAGAAGAAGTGCAACCAGAGTCCTTTTTGGCAGCAGGGATGGCTAGACTGTATCTTATGTATTTTGGACATCTTGTCAGGAGGGGCCAATCCCTGGAGAAGGACATCATGTTTTTGAGAGTGGCAGGCCAAAGGAATAAAGAAAGACCCTCAACTAGATGGATTGACACAGTGTCTGCAACATTGGCCATAAACATAAAAAAGATTGTGTGCCTGGGAGTGCCAGGGAGTGTTTCGTTCTGTTGTGCATAGGGTCACTGTGAGTCAGATCCTACTCATCAGTAGATAAGAACAAGGGCATTGTTTGGATAAAAGAATCAGATGATAATAAGTACTGGCTAGATGAGACAAAACAAAATCCTCATTACTGCCCTAGGAAAATAAAATGTAAAGTCAACTTAGAAAATTATGTAACAGTTCATGAAGTGATTAAACATAAAATTATCATCGTATCCAGCAATTCTTTTCCTAACTATATCCCCAAGAAAAAAGATAACATTTATCCATGCAAAATTTTGTGACTGTTTATAACAGCATTATGTGTATGTGTAATAGGACACAAGTCCCAAATGTCTATTAAGTGATGAATAAATAATATGTGATATAGCTCCATGGTAGGGTATTATCCAGTCATTAAACATAATGAAGCACTGCTGTATGGTACAACATGGATGGATCTTTAAAATGTTATGCTAAGTACAAGAAGCCAATCACATAGGACACACATGTGATTCCATCCATATGAAATGTCCACAATGGGAAAATCTGTAGAAAAGGAAATAGATTGGTGTATGATTAAATTTGGACAGCTTTGAGTGGATAACAGAGTGGTAACTGAGGGTACATGGCTTAATTTTAAGGTGACAAAGGTATTTTTAAATTGACTGTGGTGACAGTCACACTTATCTGTGATTACATTGAAAACCATAAATTGTACACTGTAAATGGGTGAGTTGTATGTCTAAAGTCCATCTGAATTAAACCGGCAAAATTCTCATTAAATGAATAAGCAAAAATGGCTAGGAAAAAAATCTGAAAAAGAAAAGCAATAGAGGAAGACTTAGTCCAATAATGAGAAAATTGTGTGATTATGGTATCAGCTCAGGAACAAAGGGTAACAATGCAACACAATATATATAATAAACCCAGGCACCATGAGTATACTACAAATGCCATAAAAAGTGTATCAAATCTGTGGGGATGGACTATTCAAAATACACTTTCATGCTGGCTACTTAGCTAGGTGAGGGAAAAAAGTAAAATTGAATCAATATCTTATATCAAGAGACCAAGATAAACTCTCACATATTAAAGATTTTATTGTAAAAATAAAATAGTAAAAGTCATAAAAGGAAACTTTACATTCAAATTATTGTATAATTTCAGACACAAAGCCTTTCCCTAACTGTCATTCATTTCATTTTTTTGTTGTCAGGTGCAGTTGACTCAGTGTCTGATACATAGCAACCTATGTACAACAGACAAAACACTGTGCCATGCCCTGCGCTATTGTCAATGCTTCTCTGCTGTTCATAGGGTTTTCAATGGCATTCATAACATAGAAATCATGAAATAATCAATTAAAATTTTTAAATTTCACAGTTTCATATATATGTACAATAAAAATTTTAAAACATTGTCAAAATACAAGTAACACCCAGGAGTATGACTTGCAAATCGCTAAACAGAAAAAAGATTAATTACCCTAATATACAAAGAACTTCTAGAAACTGGTAAAAAAAAAAAAGAACATGATTTTTTAAAAAATAGGCAAAGAATCTAGACAGCTATGCACAGAAAAATGAATATTTAATCGACTCTGTTATGAAAGGCCACTTAACCTCATAAGAGAAACAGACTTTAATACCACATTTTTGTATTGATAAATCTCTTAATGTTGAATAACACGTCTCATTGGAATACTATTGAAAATAAACCTTTATAAATTGTTGAAGGGATTTCAACTTGAGAAAATCCCTAATGCATCAAATTTGGCAGCATCAAAACAATTAATTTCCCTATCTTTTAACTTCTTAAAAATATTCTCTATCTCATGGAGTAAAGCATGCACAGAGTTATTCACTGTGGCATTGTAATAACAAAGTTTTGGAAATAATTCAAATGTCTGTCCACAAGTGACAGATAAATTGAGGTCCATTTATAGTGTAGAAATTTTCAACCTCAGTATTACTGATATCTTTTAATCAGATAATTCTTTGGAGGGGAAGGGCTTCTCTGTGCATTGTAGAGGTTTAGTAGCATCCCTGGCTTCTACACACTACATATGCAGCACTTGCCTCCTACTGGTATCATTTTTGTTGCTGTTGTTGTTTTGGTTTGGTTTTTTGCTTAAGAAGAGTTTTATTATATTTTTACCCGTTATTGGTAAATTTGATTGCAGAAAGTGGGATGGGGAGGAAAAATAATTCAGAGGGACAAAGGGAGAGAGGATAATCTCAATGTAGATGATGCAACTTCATGAGTACATGGGAAAAATGGGGGATCATAACTCAAATATGCATACTAGTTTTGTTACATATTAGTCAAAATGTTCCATAAACCTTGTAGGTTGATGAGAGTGTAACCACAAGTGATGTAATAGCTGCATAATGGAAAAAGCAAATGCTGTATTACTCCTGCTTGTATCTTACAAAAATATCACATTGCCCAATGTGTCATGTGAGGCAAAATTGCTCCTTCTCGTTGATACTCATTGATGCAATAGATACTGCGTGACTGTTTTTAAAAATTGAGAATGCTCCACGTACTGAATTGCAAAGACTTAGAAATTTTAAGTGAAAAAGCCAAGGTATAGTACAGATGTAATATGTGACTGCTTTTAAATAGAGGATGCTGTCTGCTGTTGTTAGGTGCCACTGAGTCTCATAGGGTTTACATGGCTGATGGTTTCAGAAATGGATTATGGTGCTAGGGATTGAATCTGGGTCCTCAGAGAATGCAGAGTAGCACTCTACCAACTGAGCTAAACCCCAAGTTTAACAAATGAAGGATTGTTGGTATCTGACTCATAGTGACCCTGCATACAACAGGCAAAACACTACTGTCAGTGCTTCTCGGCTGTTCTTAGGATTTTCAATGGCGGATTGATTGGGAGTGGGTTGCTGAGTTCCTCTCCCAAGCCTACAGCACCTGGTGTTCCCAGGAGGTCTCCCATCCAAGTACTAACCAGGCCTGACCCTGCTTAGCTTCTGAGATCTGACGGGATCAGATGCCACAGGGCTATGGCTGCAGGCCAAATAAAGGACAGGGAAGAATAAATAGTCATATATTCATAGCCAATGCTTTGTAATAATTCAGAGGAAGCTAAAAACAGAGCTTACATATTAGTAATAGAAAGCTAGACAGAGAGTGTTTTGAGTGTAATTTTATAATACATTTAATTTTTTAGCCATGAAAATATTTACATAATTAAATACATTGATCAAAATTAATTTGAGTCATTTTCATTTGGCCTGTCTTAATAATCATTAATTATAAGGGTGATAGACCTTGATTTCCCTCATAAACCTCTGAAAAGCCTTAAGTGGACTAGGATTTTATTTGCCTAAACACTGGCATGGGCTGAGGTTTAGCTCAGTTGGTAGAGCACTGCTCCACACTTTCTGAGGACCCAGGTTCGATCTCCAGCACTACAAAATGAAGGATGTGGCAGTCCACTCCTGAAACAATCCCGAAACAATCAGCCATTGAAAACCCTATGAGGATCACCACAAGTAGGACACGACTCAATGTCACCTAACAACATACACTGGTATGGGCTTCTGAATACCTATATGGTCATGTTTTGATGTCATAATCAGTGGAAAACTTAAGAAAGTGAAAATACTACAAGTTATTTTGTAGCTGATCTGACAGGTCTCAAATGAAAAACTAGGACCCTTCTGTAAAGATGTGTTGGAATGTATGTCTTATCAGTCTTGGCCAGCTGTTAGCTGGGAAGCAGTATCCCCTTTTAGAGGCATGGAACAGCAGCAGTTCAGTCTCAGGGCATCCTATTTCAGCACTACTGGAAGGACTAGGCAGGCCTCCTTCCATCCATCTTATGTATAGGATGACAGCAAGGCTGTCTCTTCACATGTTGATGTGATGGGCTGTTGTCTGTTGGGTGGCTCCTTTGGGAAGCTTTATAACTGGTGAACACAGGCTCTGCCAAAGAGGCAACTGGACTTTCATTTCCCAATCTCTTCCCTGTTTCCATTTTGAAAATAACAGTTTCCTGTACCTGCTCCTTAATCTGAACAACTCATGGATTTAGAGGAATATAAATCCCCTCCAGGAGATTTTAAGTGACTTGCTAAAATTATAGAGAACTAAGAAGGCCTAACTGTATACTTAAGCAACATTTTTACACAAATTATACTTACCCTAGTGCTCTAATTTCACAGATATGGAAATCTGGTTAGAAAGATTAAGTAATTTAATCAACTCCAAATAACTAGATAACCTGATGCCAAATCTTAGATTGCCATAATATTCTAAAACAAACAACCATTTGAAAAAATATATACCTAGGAATTCTGAACTAGAACTTGGGAAGTCAGTTTCTGGTTGAGGTATAATGAGAATAGAGGTAATATAAAAATTGAAACTAGAATGGGAGGGCATCCATTAAGAGATAATATAAAGATCAAATGTTGAAGTATGAACTCTCAGGAGTGTTCACAGTCGAAACAGAAGAGGAAGAGATGACAATTATCCTTTTAATTTTCCATTTCAGCTGACTATGTTGTTATTGTTAGGTGTGGTCAAGTTGAATTGACTCAGCAACCCTATGTACAGCAGAATGAAGCATTCCCCCTACAAGCGTAGTATAATTTAATTCTCATGAGGGAAGAGAGAGGCAATGCTATAAATGTCATACAGCTTATTTCTCAACCACTAAAGATTTTCTTGAACATCTACTTGGAGCTAACAACTTCAGCATTTCCTATTTCATCTGAAATGATGGTTCTGCCAAACATTAATTGAAATCTCTATCAGATTAGGTGTGTTAAACCCAATCCTTCCAAAATCTAAAGACTCCCAGAAGTTTTGAAGTAAATCAAACTGTTAATAAGATACTATTTCCCACTTTTGAAGATTCACTAATTTAGTTGACCACCTTGTGTTTAGCACAGTTATCTCTTCAAAGTAGAAATACATGGGCAAACTGTGGGTAAAATTGCTCCACCTCTCTTTCTATGCCCATGAAAACATTAAGAGTTCTGGCGTTGCCTTACACATTATTAAATTACATCTACTGTGGCCATTATCTTTCCCTTGATCTATTCCCCATCCTTCCTGAAGGATCCCTGCTGCTAAGGATTGCATTATTGGGGATTCCTCAACTCTTGGTTTCTATATTGAAAGCCACTAGGAGGTATGCTCTACAAGGTCAAAAGGGAGAGGAGAAAGAATATAATGCATTTATACTTGCTTCCCTTTGTGTATCAGCATTCCACTGTGAGAGAGACTGAGATGTTCCACCACCCTCCTCTACCAAACAGGTCTGTAATCACCCCAATGCCAGCTCTCCCTGGGCTCTAGTGCCAGCATTTCTTCCCCATCTACCCTAGGGCTTTGAGTTTCCTAGTGCTACTAGGGTCTAGAACCCCTTACCATTAATGATTCCCTTCCAATCTCTACATATAAACCAACTGGCAAGAATTTTGTTTTTAGTTGAAACTCTGAGTGGTAAAAATAGTGTTTCTTTCTACAAATTTCAAATACATTTATAACAAAAAAAATCCGAAGAATATTTACCCTTCCTGTAATTTTCATCTTAATTAAACACCAACAATAAAACATACCTAATCTTAGATACCAACACTACATGTGGACATAGTCATACACATAGTGACTTAATTTTTATAGAGCAAATTGCAAGCCCTCTTTTCTAGAGAATTGTTTTTGCTTTATTTGCATTTGTTTTTATGCAATAGAACTTAAAAAAGAGACTTGAAATCATTATTTACTTTTTCTAAGGGACATATGGAAGTAGCATTTGCTTTTAATCAATATTACAAATGCCTGCTGAAAGGACACTCCGCCTTTGCATAAAGTTCCTCCATCAATTTGTCAACAGTATTTAAAAGTTTCTTCAGCTGAAAATCACTATGAAATCCTAGAAACAAGGGACAGGAAAGTCACTTATAAACTAAAAAGCAAGCATCTTAATTAAGATTGTTTTGTATCATGTAATTGATACATGTAATTGTTACAAATACATGATATCATGTAATTGTTCAGCTGGGGTATTACTGCAAGGTCAGTTTTAAATGGCTCAGAGCAATCAGAGTCACCTACCATTCCCAAAAGGTGTTTCTGTTGACATACAACCTTCTGTGCGACAGTTTCCCTTGAAATTCTGCATTAGTCCTTAATGACACATTAGTGTTGAGAACCATTTGTTCTTTCCTTTCTGTGTGTATATTTTGTAAGTCTATTCAGGATACATTAACAAAAACAAAGTATACCTACCACATGGCATGGAGAACTCAAATTTTCTGTGTACTCTCAACAGAAAGCATCAAGTGAGAGTTTCTCTTTTGTTAGTGGTTTTTCATTCATTCTCAGGTATTTAAAAAAAAGAATGTTCAATTGTTATTGGACATATAGCTTAGGTTCTGCAACCTCACTTTTTAAAGTGCCCCTCTATGCATATAGCTTCCTCTCACAAAATAAAATCTGGTAGAAAATGATTTGGCAAGAAAATTACTTATTCAAATATTCATAAACACTAGTGCTTTATCCACAATGTGATTATTTATTTAAATATAAATTAAAGACCATTTTTAAAGTAAGTACCTAACAACAACAGCAAGCACTAAAAGTAATGAACAACTTACAGAATTAATATATGTTGCAGGAATGTTCCACAATAGCTTCAGTAAACTCAAAGTATTGTAATAAGGAGCTACAGAAGGCACTATACAATAGCATTCAAACGTGTGTGTGTGTGTGTGTGTGTGTGTGTGTGTGTGTTTACAAAGAAGATATATGATAAGTTACTGGTTGTAGCAAGAAAAACACTGCCGTGTTTTGTTGTTGTTAGGTGCTGTCCAGTCGAATCTGACTGACAGCAACCCTCAAAGGGTTTTCAATGGCTGATTGTTTCCAGATTGCTTCCAGAGTAGATTCCCATGTCCTTCTCCCGAGAAAAACTTCTTAATTTCTCTTAATACTGACTTCTTTGAAATTTTAAGCTGGTCTCAAATTCCTAAATTCCAAACTGCTTAACAAAACAAATGAGGCGTTTGCTGACTTGACTGCAGCTTTCTTTCTCATTTCCCATCTGTTACGCTATGTTTCATGTATAATCAATACATTGTCCCCTTTCCTGACCCCATGTCTTTAAAGGGAAGTTTTTACTGCATTAAATTCCTTGTGCCTATCCTTTAACTCCTGGAAAACTCTTCTTTATCCCTGTGGACCTAGGTTTCGTGCCCATTTTGGTGCGAGTCTGAGTCATTCCAAACCTAGGCAGACAGAATTTCCTCCTCTCTGCTGCCTCAGGGATGGGCTTAAACTCTCATGCTGTGCTGCAATTATAAATAATTTACAGCATGTACTTATCTGTCATTATGCTGAGCTCTTGAAGTCCAGTGTGGTGTCTTTATACTAGACCTGAAGAATACACAGATGCCTGGGGATAACACAGGGCCTATGAAAGCGAGTGTTGCAGGTCATTGTCTATTGCCTTTTACAGATAAAGAAACTAAGGTTTTAGAGAAATTAACAAGTTACAGAAGAGCCATGAAGTCAGCAAAAGCCAACCAAGGTGGAGAATCAGGATTATGTAAGTGGAACTTTTTGTGTTTGACCTGACTATTTAAAGAGATGGTGCTCTACATGTATTATCATCATTTTCTCTTATCTCTTGTGCTTCCCTTCTTCTTCATTATCATATTGGGCAATAAATATTATTGAGTGGAAGAATGCATGAATAAATAAAAGGGCAAATAACTAAGAATCTTGCCAAAACTCCCACCATCTCCCCAAAACTATTTCCTCATCTAGCAAATGCAGCCAATTATTCCCAATTCCAATTGTTGAGCTCCTGGGATTAATTTAACATTGAGTTAGATGATACTATCTGATGTGGATTTACATGTACATATTCATAATATATTAATATACAGCTTATAAAACTAGATCTCATGTTATTTGATAGAATACAAAAATCTCTTGAATTTAATCTCAAAAGTAAACATTTCAGTATATGTTTATTCACTCACGTGTAAACACCTTTGATATTATTTTTTCTTTTGTTCTCTTTTTTTATTTCTTTTTCCTTCTTTTCTTGGACAGGTCCCCACTATGTAACACAAGTTGGCCTAGAACTCACGATGTAGCCCAAATTGGCCTTAGGCTCTAGATTGTTCTGCCTCTGCCACCCAAGTGCTGAAATTATAGGCATACACCACCACTACTGGCTATCTTTTATTTTTATCTTTAATTTATTTATAAATTCACTCATTCATTCATTCACTATGGTCTGAGGGAACAAACCCAGGACCTTGAGTATGCTAGGCAAGCATTCTACTACCAAGTTATACCCCAGCCTTTATCCTTTCTTTTTTAATGAGTACTTTGCAGTATGTTTTTAATTTTTCAATTTAGAATAAACCTGAGGCTACAGAAATCATCTGAATTCTCAGGTTTTCTTCAGGTCCATTGAAAAAATACAATGCTTTGATGTATCCTTTTTTATTTTAAGATTCAGGAAAGGAATAGAATGGGTTCTAATGTGTTCTTAGTTATAAAGATAATTGGTTATAAGTTCAGTAAACTTTATTTTCTAGTATTTCTTGTCACATGTTAGAAATATACTATATAAGATTTCATAGTATCTTTTGTTGCCCTAGTTTTTAGCAGAGTCATTAAGAAATGCATTCATTTTGATCTGTTTTATAAAATAGAAACTTGGGGTTCAAAAGTATTCATTGTTCACAAGGTTGTTTTGAGAATTCAATGAGAAAGTACAGATAAAAAATATAAACAAAATGTCTTGACATCTACAAGTAAGTGCTTATTTTTATGATTATCCCATGAGGAGAAATTAGTGAGCTGCAGAAGCGTGAACTCTGGCTGAAGAGCTATACACAGGGTCTCAAGTCTTTAGGTGCTTTCTTTACATTCCTGATCAAAGAAGGAGAATCAGGTCAGGATATTGCTGCTCTGGCTGGATTAGACATTGGAAATTAAATCCACTGTTTATTAGCCCTGGAAAATAAGAACCCCCAAATGAAACTAAACGAAATAACATAAATAACAGCAACTACAACAAAACCCTCAAACATCACAAATGCCTCTTGGCCACTTTCTCTCTTCACTTCAGACAATGTTGCACAGTCAGGAAACTAAATCTGATTCTCTCTTTATGCAAATAAAAATAATTTATGATTCATTTCCATGACCCATTTCTCCCTTTAGATAACTGGCACAAGGGAAAGAACAAGTGGATGGGATATTTTTATAACAAGAGAAGTCAGTAGACTTCTTTGATTATTGTTAGCTATCAAATCTACCAAATTCAGAAGTTATAAAAGTGAGTTTTTCATCTTTGCATCATGATCTTCTGTATCGCTTGCCCTCAAATTTGTTCAGTGGTTCTTCTAACTTCCTATTATACAGTATCTATGCTTGGCGATTTACTCCAAGCTTAACATAAACTAAAGCCTTACTTGTCCGTGTCCCTGTTGTATTATTACTTTCATCCCACATTTTTGCAGGTAATGTTTCAATACTATCTAAAGTCCGTATCAGTATTTTTGGATCTTGGCTTCCCCATTTAATTTACCAATCCCTCTTCCATTCTCCTATACACATAGGGATGAGAAAGAAAGAATTTACTAATCTTGGTTAAACTAAACAATGGGTAATGGCTCCTCAGACTCTCAACTGAAAAGTATTCTTAAGCCAGTAAAAATGAATGTTATGATGAACTACGGATACCTGTACTTTCCAAGAACCTGGATTTGATCCCCAGCACTGGAAAAACTGGGGAAGGATGTGGCAATCCACTCCCAGAAACAATCCCAAAACAATCAGCCATTGAAAGCCCAATGAGGATGGCTATGAGTTGGATCAACTTGACAGCACCTAACACCAACACCATCACAAAGTATTGTGCTAATGGGAATCTTTTAAGAAATGATTTAGAAATGACAGAGATGATTATAGACTCAGACACTGAACAAAGGACTTCTCATTAATTATTCAATTTAGTTAACATGATTTCAGAAACATCAGAAACATCCCCATTACACAGAAGAGAAAATGCATCTGAGAGGCTAAACCTACTCAAAGTCACACTGCTGTAACACAGCAGAACTGGGACGTAACAGCTTATTTCAAACCCTTGACTCATAAAACTATGTGATACTGGCCTGGTAATAGTGTCAGAGTCATCCTCAATAATTCTTACTTTCATCCAAAGTCAAGTCAACTTCCTGCACTACACATAAAAGGGAGCATGATGCTAACTGTAACAGTGTAGCAGTATAAATCCTGAAAAAGTTGCATTTGTAAAGATCCAGGGACAATGTCTTTTATATTTCAGGTGCCCTATACCTCTGCCTTTCTCTCTCAGTAGTTTTATGATCTGTCACTACTTTAGCAGACAGCACATCAGCAAGTTTGCAGGGCAATTTTTTTGGACTGATCTCATTTATGCTTCCCCATTTCTTGCCAGTAACAAATCTTGTAAAAACACTTAGCGTTCCAGGGCTTTTCCCATATAACTCATCTATCTGAAGGTTTAAAAAAGTAATTCACAACATAGCTCTCCATCAAAAGAGCAATCATTTCCATTTCTGTCTTCATGGAAGATATAATAATTCTGTAATTTATGGGGCCACAGAAGCCCCATGACTTATATCATTTGGAGCATAATGTGATCTCCTCTGATTAATAGCTGCCATTTATTCAGAGACTGTGCAGGACACTTTATATTTATTGAACATTCTCATTTAATTCTCACAACAATTGTAAAGAGAGCTATCATTATCTCCACATTATAGTTGCAGTAACAATTGTAGATCATGAGCCAGGATCAAACCTGGGAAGCTTCGATTGTACATTAATGGATAAAGGGGTAGGGAAGTTGACTAAAGGTCAGGTGCCATCTGTCTTGCTTTAAATTTTGTTATTTTATGACTTATATTGTTGTTGTTGTTAGGTGCCGTCGAGTCGGTATCCGACTCATAGAGACTCTCATAGGGTTTTTAATGGCTGACTGTTCCAGGATTGCCTTGGGAGTGGATTGCCAGGTCCTTCTCCCATTTTTGTCGTGCTGGAAATCAAACTCGGGACCTCAGAGACTGCAGCGCAGCGCTCTACCAACTGAGCTAAATCCCAGCCCCTCTTATTTTGTAGCTCTCTAAAACTATTAAAAGGGTATGAATTAGAATCAAGAATATATGGTACTTACACTTTTACATTTAACAAATAGTTATATTTTCTTTGGATATATGTAAGATCTTTTAGGTTTGGCTATAATCATAGCATATGGAACCAAGTTTCTCTTACAAAGAAGTTGGTTAGTTCAACACGCACAATAAAATCAATTAAAGTGGTTATTAAGACACTAGCTTATAAGAAATGGTCTAGTAGCCTTTCAAGTAGTCAAAAACGCTATGGGTTTGGGGTTTATGTTTGTTGTTGCTTTTTCAGATTTGAGCTTAGAGGAAGAGAAATGTAAAACTAATACAAGCCAGAGACACATACCAAGATATTTGTTCATCTGAAAATACCTACATAGCAAATGGCTTTGACTTTTCTGACAGTCCTATATTTGACATTACTTCTCTGCAACACAAACATCAATATTTTAAGGTTATCTTGTAGGTCTCCTATCTCCAAAAGGAAATAAGAAAACATTTCTAGCCAGGCGCAGTGGTGCACACCTGTAATCCCAGCAGTTCAGGAGACAGAGGCAGGAGGATCGTAAGTTCGAGACCAGAGGCAGTCTGTGTAACTTTGTGAGACCCTGTCTCAAAAAGCGAAAAAAAAAAAAAAAAAAAAAAAAAAGGACTGAGGGTGCAGCTCAGTGGTCCAGCATTTGCAAAGCATGTGAGCACAAGGCCCTGGGTTCAACCCCCAGTACCACAAAAAAGTAAAAAAGAAAAGAAAGAAAAGAAAAGAAATCCTTTCTCTCAAAACAAATACAACCATAAAATTTTAAATATTAAATTTTATAGTAATCATATTATTCACTCTTTAATAACTCCTTACCCTGTAATTGAATCAAAGTAAAAAAGAATGTCTATTTTTGTTTATCACATTAAGTAACAAATGTTAAGAGTAAAAGAAGGCATAAATGAATAAAGAATAAAAGACACATGTTAAGTGAAAAGAAGACATCCTTCTCATTATAACTAAAGACGTTAGAAAATTCATTGCTGTGGACAAGTTTTCCAAGTTTAAATGACAATAAATTGGGATTTCTTTCTAGAATTTTTTTTTATTTTTCAATGATACGCCTGAGTTGATATGCCTATGAATCACTAGCTACTTGAAACATAGAATTTGTCTGAAATCCCAAAATTTAAAGTATTGAAATGAACACAAAAGGTTGAACTAGTCACACTTTGGCAACAGAAAATGTCCCCTTTCAATGAAAGGTGGGAATTATTTGGCAATTTTAGAATAAAGTGACCTCTGTAATTTTTCTAGTTGTTAATACTGATATAGAAATGTAGTAGGAAATTGCACACTTGCATAGGCTTCATTTTTCTTCAGGAATATAACATTATTTTGCCACTGCCTTCAAATAGGAATCAATGTATGCAGTATGTAATAAAGAACGGTAAATTTTTAAGACTTAAATGGTACCTTGATACATGTCTTTTTGATTTGTTTCTTGAGACATGGTCTAACTATATATCCTAGGCTGATTTTGAGCTTCCTGTGTAGCCCAGGGTGGCCTTGAACTCCCTGAGTGCTGGAAATCAAACATGTGCCATGACACCAAACAATCTATGCCTTTAAATTGAAAATGAATGTTGTGTTTTCTTTTTGTAGAATGTAGGATTGGATATGGTGATATTTTTACCCTAATGGTACTTATAAAGAAAATAAATGCTATTTGAGTTTTCTCAGAAAATGTTTTCCATGTGACTTTTGCTGTCTCCTACAGTGAATAATCAAGGACACCTGATTCTAGACTTTACCCCAAAGACTTGAGATTTGATCAGCCACTTAGCATTACATGAAAGAGACAAGTATTAAACTTGGCTGTTTATAGATGTTACTTTAAAAGACAGCAAAAAAGCAAATTCACAAAAGTCTAGAAACCTAAGCAAAACTTGAGTTGAAAAACAAAACAAAAAAAACCTGGGAAGTGTCTGGCCTTATCTATGCTTCTACTCAAACTTAAGTTTACTGAAAATTATTGAAGGCACAGAGAAAGTATCTTCCCATGTAACTGTCTCAGCATTAAGCCTTTTTTAAATTAGTAATTTAAAATATACACTATACTGTATATTGTGCATTTCAGGAAAGTTAAATTTCTTATATGTTATTCCTTAAACTAACGATGGAAATTTGATTCTCAGACCACTCACTATTATCCCAAAAACTGATATCCTTCTAAATTCACTCTTGGAAGTGATGGTGTAACCTCATTGGTGGCATTTATAAACACACACACACACACACACACACACACACACACACACAGAGTGCCAAAATCTATACACACTTTAAGCACTAAAATGGTCATTCTCTCCTCTCTCTCTCTCTCTCATATATATATATAAATATATATATACACACACATATATATACACATACATATATGTGTGTATATATAAGTATGTATATGTATGCATATATATATATCGATAAAAAGATGAATAATATTCTCATTTGACCTCTGCAATCACAAGAGGTGCTCAAACTGGTTACCATCATAATTCAATTCAGCTTCAAAAAGTAAGACATAAATAACATCTCTTAAAATGTGTACACATTTTTGGCACCACCAGGTATGTATGCACACATGTGTGTATGTATATGTTAGAAAATGTAACAGAATATGCAACATCACCCACATTCATGCAAATGGAACTTATTTCTCTCTGCTCTATAATTGTGAAGTTGACTGCTACTCCTTGGCTACATATCTGGAAGCTGCAAATTGTCAGAAAACTAGTTATGCCTTTTCCTCATCTTGGTGAGCTGAATGTATATCTTCTTTGATATTCAAAGATTCATGAGTCTTTGCTTGAAAAGACCTGGCTCTCTCCACTCAAGGACATGGGGAACCTTGGTTTTCATTCCAGTCAAAGACTTATCACACCCAACCCACCTTCTTTTTCTAAGCATTTGGTGGAGACCCTCCCTCCTAAGAATTGTTAACTTTTTACTTCCTCTTTTTGTTTTAAGACTCTCATCACTAAACTTCATTTATTTTTCTTTTGCTATAGAGAAGTCTACATTTCACAGTCTCCTTTGCCTAAGTGATGGCAGGTTTGGTGTTTGGACAATTAAATGGTAGCATAATGATGCACATCTCTCCTGTAAGATATCCCTTCAAGTCTGGGCATCATTCCATTCATCATCTATCTCTTCTCAACCTGGCAGCCAAAAACAGATTTCAGTGGGGGACAGAAAGACCCTAGCAGATGACAGAGCCATGAGGTATGTAGAAGGATGGTGACTTGATCCTTGAATGACTATGTGGAGTAGAATGCCTCTGTCCCTGGGACAGAGACATGGGCAATATTCTAATGTGCCACAGAGGTATAAGAGATATTTTTATTTTAAGACTATGGTAACAACTAGAAGGGGTGGCATATGCCTGTAATCCCAGCACTTCAGAGGCTGAGGCAGGAGGTTTGAAGGACAGCCTAGGCTACATAGCAAGACCTTGTCTCAAAAACAAACAAAAATGACCATAATCTTAAGTAGAAATTATGTGACAAATGCCTGTGAAAAATAATATGTAACAAGTATATATTTATATATCATTATACTATATGAATCAAATCACGGGGAAGTATACTTAAAAAGATAGGTTTTTCTCATGAATTCCACATATCAAACTTTCAAGACTCAACATTATTTTCTTAATCTATCAGGACCAATTGATGTCCTTTGGGAGTGAAGCCAAGAATCCATGAAGCAGAATGGTGGGAGAATTTGACTGACTTCCTTAAAATTACACTTACCCATTGGAATTTGAGGTGTTTCAGGTAATGACAGCAAGGATATGCATACATTGACTTTTTTCCTTTGGAATAGAGAGTCTTGTAGAGGAGGAAACATTTTTAGGACTTGGAACCAGAAATTGTGATACTTTTTCTAATTATCTAGTTGTCTGTATAAAATGGACATGGTTGAAAATTGATACTGAGTGTCACATGTGCCTGGCAACATCTGGGAATGCAATGTTGTTGCTGTTGTTAGGTGCCATCAGGTCAATATCTGACTCATAGCAACAGGCAAAACACTATTGTCAGTGCTTCTCTGCTGTTCATAGGGTTTTCAATGGTGGATTGATTTTTGGGAGTGGGTTGCCGGGTCCATCTCCCAAGCCCACAATACCTGGTGTTCCCAGGTGGTCTCCCATCCAAGTACTAACCCGGGCCGACCCTGCTTAGCTCCAGAGATCTGATGGGATTGGATGCCACAGGGTTATGGCTGCAGGCGGGAATGTGCTAGTATGGTTGAAAATCCCAAAAATTCATTACACACATGACTGGGTCACCAAATTTGCTCAAAGATTTTCTAAAGAAAAATAATAAATGTAATAGTTTAAAAATATAAAGATACATTTGTAATGTCCACAATAGCTATGGAAAAATTAGCAGCATAAATTTTCATGCTTTAAGTATTACTTTTAAATGTAAACAGTTTTTGGTCACAATATGCCAGTTCACTGTGCAACATATTGACCCATGTAGACACACACAGTCCTTAGTCCTTAGCATTATTTTATTTCCAGTCACTCAGTCATGTTTTCCACGTTTCAGTAGCTGTGTGGAAGATCTCCACTGTCTGACCCCCATCGTGAGAGTGCAGGATTTTTGTCATTTAATTTTCACCTTTTACATAACCATAACTCCATTTGTTAGCACTTATTTCCTCAGCATTTTTAAAACCACTTTAAGTCCTTAAAAGACAGTCAGATATAAATCAATTCATAAACATATATTTAATTTATTTCTCCTGATTTTGATCTGATTGCATAATCACAAGTAAACAAGATATCTAAGTGTGCCTCACAGGAACTCCAAAGATAATACTGGAGAATTTTAGAATTCAATCCAGTGTTTGAAAAGGCATATTCTCCTCTGGCAAATTTTAAACTTGATTTCCCTACATTCCCATGATGGGTCACCATTTGATTGGTCACTGAAACAGTGCTTGGTGACTAGGAAGTCTGAATTGTTGAGGGCAAGAAAGAGAGATGAAGATAGTTGTAGAATATAATTACTTTTCAATATGAAATTAAAATTCCATATTTATAATTTCTGATAATAATGTGACACCTCTATGTTCCCCTTTGTGGATACCATTAACTAAAAGTGTAGTTTCTATTTACAAAGTCGGTGCATGCACTTTAAGAATTTGGAAAATTAAAAGAATAAAGTGAGAGGAAAAAACTCTCACTTTAAGACCACGGCATAACATATATTTTGTAAAATATATATTGTGTCTATATACCATGTATATAAACACACACGTACATGTGTATATTCTTATATATGTATACAAATGTATGTATGCATTAACAAATATAAATGTGTACACACATACATGTTTGTGCACACACAAATTGTAGTGGCCACACTAATGTGAATCTTGTTATTTTTTTAACCTAATAACTTGACAGCATTTTCTAATTGCTAGCTATTCACTTATAATAATGTTCTTACTAGTTTTAAATACTGAATTTTGTATGAATTATTATTTCACTAATTCCTTGTTAGCTATTTAGATATTTACATGTCATAGTTTATTCTTTATTATTAATAATACCTATCTCTCTTTCTCATAAGCAGAATTGCTGGACCAAAGAACACAATCAGTTAAAAATCTCCTTTGTCTAACTTCATGTTGAAATCAGTTGAATCATGTGTAGTTTTAGCTCCATTAACACAGATCACAGCAACTGGAAAGTTAGCTCATCTTGACAATGTGTATGTATGATATAAAATTTAGACCCTGTTTGAGTGATTAATAGGAGCATTGTAATTGCCTACTCACGACCTTTTCTTCGTGTAGTACTATGCTTATAACATAT
Source organism: Pedetes capensis (assembly GCA_007922755.1). NCBI lineage: Eukaryota > Metazoa > Chordata > Mammalia > Rodentia > Pedetidae > Pedetes > Pedetes capensis. The sequence continues at coordinate 26,474 of VMDO01015541.1, forward strand.
TTTAATTCACACTCAGCTCTTCTGAACCAGCCCTGTCTCAGTAAGAATCGATACGTAACCTAATAATAGAATATTGAAACAAGCTATTGCCTTACACAGGTATGAGACTTTGAAATGATATAATATTTAGAAGTATTTCAATGCACATTTAAAACTATTCAGAATACAACCTAGAAGGAAATTTATTTATCATAAGAAAGTTGTAAATCCTAGGAAAAGGATTTGATGGAAGGTCAAAAATATTGCACTGCTTTTTTACATCAAACAGTATAAGTGGCATTGTAAATTATTATTAGTTTGTATGTTGTCTAAGTGGTGGAGCTATGCATTTATGAAGGATTCATAGTATTCAGGACAGTTTATAGAATTAAATGCAAGAACGAAGAACAAAGAAATGATATGAAACGGAATGACTAAGACCACAGAAATCATTAACAATAACAAAAAGAAAAATTTATGGAAGCTCTTTTCCTTTCTTGCCGATTAAAATCAAAGAAGAAAATGTAGACAGAAAAAAATGAGAGGAAGAAGAGACCATTTGGTAGGAAAAGCTTGTATCATTTAACTTACTCTCTAGAGATGTTTTGATTCATTATTTTATTGGTGCTTTATCACACAAGTACCTCTTTTTTCTCCAGGTCTTGCTCGAACATTATACAGATCATTCCTCTCTACCTAGAGTACAGCAATAGCAGGAACAAGTTTCCTATTCTCCTTGAGGGCCATGGAATATATTTGAATCATCTTCATTTTATTTAATGAAGACCTGAAAACTGAATGTCACCTTCTTACATATTGTATGCTCTCACTGATAATGGCTTCATTTGGCATGAATCAAATGATGACCCAAAAAGTCCTCACTTTTCAGTAACAAGGTAGAGAATTTAAAAATTATCATATAACATGTTGAATTATTCAATAAATAACCATGAATAATTAATGCCAAGGAATACAACAAAAGACATCACAGCTGGCTTTACTGAGAGTTTCCCTCAGAAGATAGGTATTATTGATTTTCAAAAGAGAGCTTCAGAATTGAGAGTCCAAAACCAGTAAGTGAAGCAATTTATATAAGAAGTCTACACATGAATAAATAATAGTAGAACGAATGAGTCACCTCACTGAAGAAATACCTCATAGCCAGGATAGAAAAAATAGTATATTGAATATCTTCCTCATATGTGATGAGCAACCAGGGAACCAAAATGAGGCTTCAATTAGAAAGACATTGAAAAGAAGTTTTTGTACCAGAATTAAAGCGGATGCTGACCTACCATCCATCAGTTGACTTGAATTAGATGCCTGTAGAGGTGATAATTAGGTTTGCCTCAGGGCTGTAATGCTAATTCCTTTCTTCACTGTGCTTAGGTATTCTCAAAGACTATTCATTCCCCCATGGTGAGGTAAGCCTAGGAGAAGAGGAGTTATAGTAGATAAAATCCATGACCTTTAGTTAGCATTTCACAACTGTGTTCTATAATATGACAATCACACCATTTAAATCAGTTACCAAAGCTCTTTTGGCCCATAAATCTTAAAAAGTCCACCAGTCTAGGCAAGAAGTTTAAGATTCATTCTTAATGAAATTTTGCAACAAGGAAACAGCCAACTGAATCGGCTATATGGCTGTACTTTACAACCACATGAATGCACTTTAATTCAGAACATTAAGCCTCTGACATGAAGAGGTCTTCATGCAAAAGTACAAGCCAAATTATTATTCTAACTTAGAAAATGACTTAAAAATCATAATAATTAGCATTTTTTAGCATTTACTATATACCAGCCAATGGTATAAGCCAAAGTTCAGAATTGTTTTTCTATAAAAAGCCATGTAATAAATACTTTAGTCTTTGCAGATTTAGTGTCTGTCATAATACTTGATTTTGCACTTGTAAAGTAAAATCAGCCATAAACAATGCATTAAAAAATGAGCACAATTGTGTTACTTATGGACACTGAGTTTTGTACAATATTTATGTATCACAAAATGTCCTATTTTTTTCAATGTTTAAAAAAGTTTAAAATTATTCCTAGACCCTGAGCCAAAAACAGGTGACAGGCCAAATCTGGCCCACCAACTAGTTACCTAAGCTCCTTTGCAATGGTGCAGACACACACACACACACACACACACACACACACAAAAAAAAACACTTAATTTTCACAGCAGCCCCATTCTTTAAGCGTTATTATTATCCCCATTCAGAAGATAGAGGAAACTGTGTACAAAGAGGTCAAGTAACATACAGCAAATAAATTAAAGAAGCAATACTTGAACTGACTTCAAAGTTAAAGTCTTAAACACTCCTCCTCTCAAGCCAGAGTAACTCCTCTTTGGTATGTACAGGTGGCACTGTATTTCCTCCACCTATGAAACTCATGCCTGTCGCTGTACACTGTGATATCAGATCCTATCAGATCTCAGAGGCTAAGCAGGGTAGGGCCTGGTTAGTACTTGGACAGGAGACTGCCTGGGAACACCAGGTGCTTCAGGCTTGGGAGAACAACCTCACAATCTACTCCCCCCGCCTCCCCCCAAAAAATCAGCCATTGAAAACTATGAATAGCAGAGAAGCACTAATAATAGTGTTTTGCCTGTTGTAGTAGGGTCACTATGAGTTGGACACTGACTCGACAGCACCTAACAACAACAACAACAACATGAAACTCATTGGGAAATATTTTACATGCAAATGATGTTTTATGGTACATATTATCTATGACTTAAGTTCCCCTTTTAGACCTTACCTATACTTTCCCTTCATTAGTAGTCAACTCCACCATCACCTGAAGTAGCCTACAATATAATGTTGTTGTCATTGTTAGGTGCTATCATGTCAGATCCAACTTATAGCAACCCTGAGTACAGCAGAACAAAACACTACCCAACACCACGCCACATACCCAGTCTTTTCTTACATTTGAGCCCACTGTTGCTGTCACTGTGTTTCTTCTCAGTTTGAGTCATGCATATCAGCAAATGGAGGTCCCAAGGGCTTTACTCCATTTCTGTATAAAGTCAGCTCTACTTTGACGAGGTAAGTCATCACCAGTCCTTTCTTGGATGCCTTTCAGCCTCAGGGACTCATTTCCTGGCACTATATCTGACAGATCTTCTGTACAATTCATAGGGTTTTCAATGGCTAATTGTTTTGGAGGTGGGTTGCCAGATCCTTCTTCCTGTCTGTCTTAGTCTGGAAGCTCAGACGAAATCTGTCCACCATGGATGGCCTTGCTGGTATCTGAAATACCAGTGTCATAGCTTTCAGCATCAGGGCAGCACATGAGCACCCACAGCATGACAAGTCGATAGGCACAGGGGGGAAAATATAATGGACACTCAAAAATAGTTCTTGAATTAAAAACTTATAATGCATGGAAACTATGCTGGGTAGAGCTTTACCCAACAAGAAATTTATACCATGCCCTAATCAATTAGCTTTACTGAAAACCAAATGAAACAAAATAATCTTATAAGAGTAAAAAGCAAAGCAACCAGGAGTTCCTTCACTTTAATATCTGTGCGAATGCCAGGGAATATTAAGCATCATCCTTATGTAATCAATTATAGATTTGGATATTTGATTAACTAATTGTCCATTTCAGAGTTGATCATCATTTGGGAAGATTACATCTGTTTCTTAGTAATATTATCAAACATGAGAAGTACAAATGTATTAAGAAAATTAAATCCTACATAGTGATGCAATTTAAATGATATTCAAGCAAGTCCTTTACTTTGTTATGAACTACAAATTGCCTCACTTATAGAGCCAATTACCTCATATCACTGGCTGGCACAAGAGCATATAAAATTAATTGTACAATGGTGCCATTCACAATGACAGCCATGGGCTTGAAAAGCGTGTTCATGGTAGCTTGGCCTTTGACATTTCTAGTAAGACCAGGGCTACTGGAAATGAGAGAGAACATAATCACACTGTTGGGCATATCACCTAACAGCACAAAGAGAAAAGGGAAGTAAGAATAGGTTAAGAACCCTGATTCCTTATAACATTTCAAACACTTACTCCAATGTCATCCAGCCACGTCTGAGACTGGCCTAATTTTTGTGCTCTTGATATAAGCCCTTTTTATCCTGTTCTATACTCAGTACAGATGGGGAACAGCTGGTCACCCCCCTTATTACCATTTCTCTCAAATATATGATGGCAGTAATTAACGTACATTTCGACTGTGTTCTCCAGACTCAGTAATTCAGGACACTAAATTGTAACATAAAATACTTATGAAATTATCTCATTTCTAATTTTAGCAAACTAAAGCATTAGGCACATTAAATCCTGGATTTCCCCCCTTAAAATGGGATGTCTGTTTAGTAGAAATTTTCTCTCACATACAGTGGCCCCAGATGTGATTTGGGAATCCAATGCTCATTCATTCTTCCAGCAAAGACTGTTAACATAAATAGTGCCTTTTGAGTGGCAGGCACCATGCTACATGCTGGGAATGCAGAAACAGATGGCCTCACTATGAAACTGCCATTGTAGAAGAGAAAAGGAAGAAAAAGAAGATAACCGTACATTACAACAGATGCTGTTGTTTGTTATTGTCAGGTTCTGTTGAGTTGTGTCCAACACTTAGTGATCCTCATTGGGTTTGCAGTGGCTGGTTATGTCAGGATTGCTTCTGGAGTGGATTGTGATGTCCTGCTCCCATTTTTGAGGTGCTGGGGATCAAACCAAGGGCATCAGAAACTACAGAGTGGGACTCTACCAACTGAGCTAAACCCCAGCCCTGCAACAGATGCTAGTAACAAATAATCAAAAGACCAAGATAAATTAAAAATAATGATATAGGGGAAAGGAGGGTTGAAATTTTTAGTTCTGCCATTCTTGTGTGTGGGTAAGTTGTCTAAGCCTTCCTTTTGTCATCTGTGAAATCGGTAGAATAATATTATCTACTGCATAGAGTTGGCTTGTGGAATAATTTAGGGAAATACTTTAAAAGCACTTGGAGCAGTGCAAAGGACTTTGTAAGAACTCACTGATTATAATAATAATAATTAAATTGTTGTTGCTGTTAGGTGCTGTCAAGTTGGTTTCCAACTCATAGCAACCCTACATACAACAGGCAAAACACTATTGTCAGTGCTTCTCTGCTATTCATAGGGTTTTCAATGGCTGGTTGTTTTGGGGGAGTGAGTGGCTGGGTCCTTCTCCCAAGCCTACAGTACCTGGTGTTCCCAGGTGGTCTCCTACCCAAGTACTAACCAGGTCGGAACCTACTTAGCTTCCAAGATCTGATGGGATCCAATGCTACAGTGGTATGGTTGCAGGCATGATTATATTAGCTAATATTTATTATCACTATTTTCAACAAGGAGACCAAAGTCAGAGTGACCATTTTGGTCATCAAGAATATAATCTGGAGGCAAGTGCTGCAAAGGAAATGTAAAATTTGATATATCATTCAAGTGTGTGCACAAACATTGATCTCATTGTTGATATGCATCAATTAAATTGGTAAATTATTTTAAAAATATGCATGGTGTGGGTCAAGACTGTAGGAACAATGTCTGCCATTAAGAAATTTACCTTTGCTGAGTATGGTGGTGCATGCCTGTAATCCCAGCACTCAGGAGGCTGAGGCAGGAGGACCAATGCATGTTTCAGGCCAGGCTGAGCTATATAGTAAGTTCTAGGATAGCCTGCACCCTGTCTCAAAAAAAGACAAAATATATAAAATGAAAAGTGAGAAAAATAAACTTGTACTTTATTTCTCTAACCCAGAATTTTACTATTGGTAATATGTGCAGCCTAATGTGCCATCTCTAAAAGGGTTCTTAAATTAGTGTTCTTAATTCTGGGGAAATAGAGCAATAATCCATAAAATGAAACAAGGACCCAGATCTTCCCTGGATATTTGCTGAAGGTGATATTTATTGCCAATATTAAAACCTCAGCTAGATCCCAGTGTCTACACCATATGTCTACATTATATTTCTTTCCCTCCTAAACCATCACTCCAAAGCCTGTGCTCATTCCTAGTTGATAAAGATCAGAGTTAGAGTTTAAGTTCTAACATTCTCTGAGTGTTTGACATAGGGAAGAAGTTTCTAAGACTCAGTTTCCTTGTGTCTAAAGAAGAGTTAATAAAATTCCTATTGTATTAAAGGAGATAAAGCAACAATAAAGGATGTGGCTTTTCACTGATAATTTCTCAAATAATATTAACTAATTATTATACAAAGTTGTTTATTTTTATTTGTAAAATATAAACCGTGAATTGCAGTACCTATGACATGGACTTTGGACATTTGAAAGGTGATTTCTTTGGTATGGGGAGATATTTAGCATCATTAATAACATGAAAAACACCCAATGTCTACAATAATAATTACATCAGTTTCTCAAGTAATTTTCCATAAAATACTAGTTTGGCATATTTTGTGGGAATCAAAAATCAAGACTTGTCTCCATCTTTTGGAATAATAGTACACAATAGCACAGTAAACTCATTGACCAATGGAATTCCAGTACAAAGAAAACTTGCAGAGCTAGGAATACTTCAGTAAGTTGGAGCAGTGGAGCCTTGCCTAGAACATATTCATAGCTCTGTAGGGAATGTAGCAGTGATAGTGTAAGCCTTCCTAGGCAGAATTATTTAGGGCTCTACATTTTAACAGTGAGACCATAAAGGCATTAAAGTGCATTAAATATGTATCTACACATGTTTAGATCCATTATGGTTTATCATCTCAAAATAAAATCTGAAAATTGCCTACTCCCTAAGTATAAATTAATAAGATGGGTGAAAGGGTTTCTAGAATATCAGCAGTATACATATACTGATTCAATTTGAAAGCTCTTATGGATATTTTCTTTTCTACCGCTGCTCTGAAAACTAATGCAAAACAAAACAACAGGCCTAATCAACACAAAAAACTACAGTGTTAGCCTCCCCATTGTCTTTAAGTTAGAAGTTTGTTGCATGAAAAGTATTAAAGCTGCAGGGGTAAATGTTGTATAAAAGGGAACTTATGGGCGTATAGTTAGAATTATTATTTTAGAGATAAAAGTAATGCATAATCCAATGTGGCTTGAATGGAAAGGGTGGCCTGAGAGCAAATTCCAGGGTCATGTTCCCTCTAGAGAGATCAATTTTCTGAGAGGAACAATCAATGCACTAGAGGGAGAAAAGAAAATGTCAAGCTAGTACTGCAAATTAAGGGAATTGAAAATTGAGGATGAGGGTAGACAATGAAAGAAATAAAGTATAATACTATATCTGCATTATTAACTTGAATTTCTTCCTGATATATTTCTGGTTGCACATTTTCTTGGTTGTATTGTTGTTGTTCTAGGTAAACATGACTAGAACAAGGCACAGGAAGCATCACATGTGGTCTCAGCTCTCCATGTACACTGAAAACTTTCTGAATTAGAGTTGTTCACCTTCCTGTTCATATTCTTGTTCCTTTGGAGAGCCAGAGTTGATGAGTATTTATTCCTCAGCATTTATTTATAAGGGTCGGAGTTTAGCTCAGTTGGTAGAGTGCTTGCTCTCTATGCTCTGAGGCCCTGGGTTCGATCCCCAGTACTGTAAAAATGTGAGAAGGACCTGGTGGCCCACTCTGGAAACAATCAGCCACTGAAAAGCCTATGAATAGCAAAGAAGCACTGACATTGTGCCAGGCACTATGTGTTTTGTGCTGTTGTACATGGGGTCACTATGAGTTGAATCCAACTCAATGGTACCTAGCAGCATTTATTTATAATTTAGACTAGGAGAGAAGTTATAAATAAAAGATGGATAAAGTAGAATAGGAAAAGAATATTCAACTAAAAGAACATGGTTCTTTTTTTAACAAAAGATGTAATTCAGTTGGTCCATTTTGAAAAACAAATTGCTGTAGAAAATAAACCTTATAAACAAATGTGGAACTTCTATTTCAGGCAATACAGCAAATTGGAAATGCTAAGAAAAGATCTCCCCACACAATAGCCAAAAGTACTGAATTATATATGTCTAAAACTAAACTAAAGGGCAACCCCTAGACTCCTGGAACAGGAATCCAGAGGGATAGGCCAACATTTTAATAGTCGCATCAAGGGCATAAGAGGCATTCCCCAAATCCACACAGAATGGAAAGTGACTCGTAAATCTCCCACATAGTGCTGAATTTCCCCTGGTGCTAAACCTTGTGTGCAACTGTAAACTAGGAAAAACGTATTGCTCCACAAGGAGACCTGAGAGGAAAATCATCTTGACTCCAACTATAAGTAGTCGAGGAAAACAAAGGCTCCCAAGAGAATGCATCATCATTCACTCACTTACTATTTGCCTTCAGACCCAAATCCAAATCATGACTTTACACATGATTTAGGTTGACAATGATACCAGATAACCAGGAGAGGGAAAGTCGAGTAATCTCTGGAAGTGTGTTTCAGTAATCTTGGAATTAGGAAGCACCTACTGATGGAATTTCAAGGTATAGAATTGAGATAATAAAACAAGGTAGATGCAATGGTCCATGAACAACAGTCCATAAATATCAATCCTATGCAGACTATATGAAAGGAACTAAAATTGCACATTAAAGAAGAGAAGAGAAGGAGGCAATCAAAACTGATCATCCAAATTGTATGTATCTGGTATACCTATTTATACACATGTACATACATACATAAGAGAGATATGATAGATATACTCACTGAATGGAAATTCTAAATGGCAGAAAAGATACCTGTTTGCCACAAATTGGGATGTTTCATCCATAAATCATGATGTAACTTTCTCAAAACTTCCAGATAGGAAAAAAATTGGTTGACTGTTTAACCTGGAAAAACATTCCAAGTGTACAAGCCCTCTCATATCAAAGACATAGGCTGTCAATCTGTTTCACATTTGTTTCTGGTGTTTTTTGGGGGGTTCCCCATACATACAGGGGTGTGTGTGTGTGTGTGTGTGTGTGTGCACGCGCGCAATGAAGTCTAAAATGTAAACAATAGATTATCATAAAATTTTCCAGTTCAGCTAAAGGTAAAAATACTTTGTTTCATATTATTCTTTGCTGTTGCATTTGTTCCATATGTAGACCTTATATATTAAAGTTAAGAGCGCACTCTTTTGAAAGTTCTGGATTCAACACATGTTATTTACTCATGACTCATGTTATTTACTGTGTGAGACTATTTACTGTGCAACTATTCTAATTAACTAACTCCTCTATATTAGTCACAGGAGAAGGACGTGGCAATCCATTCCTGAAGCAATCCTGAAAACAATCAGCCATTGAAAACCCTGTGAGGGTCTCTATGAGTCGGACCCAACTCAATGGCACTTAACAACAGTAACTGTATTAGTCAGCTGTCCTTGCTGAGGCAGAAAGGCCAAAAGGTTTGTTGCAAGCTCACAGTTAGTAGATCAGTCCATAATGATGGTGGGGCAGGTGGGGCAGAGGCAGGAGGCAGGGGCCATAACAGACAAACTTACATCTTCCTGAGCAGGAAGCAGAAAATGAGCTGGGTCAAGTGTCTAAGGTAAAAACTTCCAAAGGCCTGTCTCCAGTGACATCACTTCTGCAAAGACCTGCCTCCCAAGTTCCATGACATGCACCAACAGTGCCACCAGCTCAGGACCAAATATCAAAGCACATGACCTTTGAGGGTCACTTTATGTTCAAACCATGACACACTCTATGCAGTTACTTCATGTGAAAAACAGAGCTTGTGAGAATGAAAGGAGATGATATAAGTAATGTATTCACCATAGTCCCTGCCTCTTAGATCCCATTAGTGACGGATCACCTCCTCTTTCTCCTGATCCTCCTGCCGTTTCCCCATGTCCCCTCTTTTATTCTTCTCGTCCTCCTCCCATTTGATTTCTTTCTTTGCCCCTTCTCTCTCTTTTCTTTCTTCTTTTACTTTTCACTTTAATTTTTACTAAATTTCATTGTATTATTATAATTATGTTACTATTTTATAATCAATTCTTATTATTGCTCCCTGTAGCAAATTTTGCCTCACAAAAGAGTGCTTTGCAAAATTTTCATGGATTCAAGTGATTCTAGAAACTCCTTTCTTTCCAAATCTAGAGCTCTTTGTCTATGTCCTCAATGGCATAACCAGCTTCTTCTGGACAAGGAAGTGGCCCTGTGATACCATTTGGTCTATAGAGTGTCTTATTGTTTGGAAGCAAGAGGGAAAGGATGTCCATTATATAGAATAATATTGATAATAACAACAATGATTTTCCTCTGCTATGGAAAAATCTTTATAATGTTAAGCCTTATTGAATTGACTCTATATGTTTTCTAAATCTACTAAGGCTTTTTATTCTTTTTGTTGTTACTTATTTTCTATATGACATCACATCAATGAATTACCTCTCTGAGCTACAATTTCTTCATCTTAAAAAATGATGACAAACCGGGCACAGTGGCTCACAGCTATAATCCCAGTGATTCGGGAGGCAGAGGCAGGAAGATGACAAGTTAGAGACCAGAGGTAGTCTGCATAATTTAGCAAGCCCCTGTCTCTAAAAAGTGAAAAAAAATAGGCTGAGAGTGCAGCTCAGTGGTCTAGCACTTGCAAAGCACATAAGTGCAAGGCTCTGGGTTCAAACCCCAATACCGAAAAAAAGAAAGTGATGACAATAATAGACACTATTTCAGATGGCTATAAAAAGGATCAGGTAAAAACTTTTATATGCAATACCTGACATATATTAAGCACTGAATAAATGGTAGATATTAATATATTAAAGTTACCATAGGTAGGCAAGGATAAGTTCAAATTATATTCAAATTAGAAGACTAAGAGGTTTTGAATATATTATAAGATAATTACCAAGTAAAATGATTGAAATAAAAGAATAGGTGCTTTGAGAAGCAGATTCTCAACTCTCCAGACAATTTTTCCACCTAGACAAGCTCATGCCTTTACAGTTTTGGATACATGATGATTTATGGTTCACATGCATGTCGGAGTTTAGAGTGCTCTTTTCAGGATACATAGTTCCCTGTTTCCAATCTCCCTCCTGATCAAACTCTCTTCACAAATTTTGAAGGTACTCAATGCCTACATTTTCTCTTTCAATCCATTAGCAATCTTCCCCATCTCTTAGAAAATGTGTATGGGTCCTGGAAAGCCAACTTCATTCCTATGTAATAAATTTCATTTTTGTTTTTCAAAAGCTCCTAACTTGGCTTATTAGGGATGCTTTCTGAAAAAATGTGTCAGTAACCAAACAAAATCAGAAAAGGAATGAACACCCACCAGTGTAAAAATCAAAGAAGTCATCTCGGGATTGCCTTTTCACAAATATCCATGTTGTCATTGTTGTTAGATGCCATCAAGTCAGATTCAACTCACAGCAACCTTAAGTTCAGCAGCACTGTGACATGCACATGATCTCTTTATGTTTGAGCCCAATGTTGCAGTCACTGTGTTTTTTTCTCATTTCGATTCATGCCATATCAGCACATGGAGGTCTCAGGTGAGGAGGCAACTCTTCCCCAGTCCCTTCTTGAATGCCTTCCTGCCTGGGGGAACTCGTTCTCTGACACTATATTTGACAGTGTTTCTTTGCTATTCATAGGATTTTCAATGGCTAGTTGTTTTGGGAATGTGCTGTCTGGTCCTTCTCTGTAGTCTTAATCTAGCAGCCCAGCTAAAACCTGTCCACTATGGGTCGCCCCATTGGTTTCTGAAATACCAGTGGCATAGTTTTCAGTATCACAGCAACACACAAGCCTCCACAGCATGACAAGCTGAGAGGCTCTTGGGGAACTATCATCCATAGTCATACTATTAGCAAGCTCTATTAACTCTACTGCTATTCTGATAGAATTCTCTCCATCTCCTCTCCTCTATAATTTACCTTCTCACACAAGACTGCTATAGTAGTGCCTGTTTCTAAACTTGCCCCTATAAAGGGCTGTTTTTAAAGGGTAAGTCAGATTATTTTACTGCATTAAATAACTCAATATCTTTAAAAAATATGACCAAACATTTGACATATAAGAGGACACCTCCCTCTATGCCTCTGCTTCTCCATCCAAATGCACACTGATCACTCATGAGGCTTGTGCCGCAGTGCCCTTGCTGCTTCTTGGATTTACCAAGTCTAGTCTTGTTTTCGAGCTGTTGCATTAGCTCTAAATTCCAGAATTTTCTCTCTATATAGATCACCACATGCCTGGCTCTTTCTCATCCTGCAGCTCCCAAGCAAAATATGACCTCTTAAGACAAACTTCCATCACAACCACATCATCATGGCGCTCCCCATTTTTTGTGATTTTCCTTCACATCACAGTCAATATCCATTTGACAAGCATTCAGCCTGAGTCTACTACTGGCCAGGAAATATTTGGATAGTGTGAGCCATGTTACTCGAGAAAATAGACACACCCACTCTGTTCTTGGAAAAGACGTTATAGCAAAAATACTTACAACTGTTGTTGTTAGGTGCCATCGAGTCGGTATCTGACTCATAGAGACCCTCATAGGGTTTTTGCCATCGAGTCGGTATCTGACTCATAGCGACCCTCATAGGGTTTTCAATGGCTGACTGTTTTGAGATTGCCTTGGGAGTGGATTGCCAGGCCCTTCTCCCATTTTTGCGGTGCTGGGAATTGAACTTGGGACCTCAGAGACTGCAGCACAGTGCTCTACCAACTGAGCTAAATCCCAGCCCTGAATTTTATCTTGTTAGTTGTCCCCTGCCCCAGACTGAAGAGATCCTCAGAGCAACAACTTTACAAGTTGGATTCACTTTTTTAAAATCTAAGTAAGCACTATGTTGTTGTGTTGTTGTTAGGGGCTGTCAAGTCAGGTCTGACTCATAGTGACCCTATGTACAACAGAATAAAACATTCCCTGACACTGCCATTCCCAGCACTATGTCAGTGCTTCTCTGGTATTCATAGGTTTTTGATGGCTGATTGTTTGGGGAGTGGACTGCTGGGTCCTTCTCCCAAGACTGCAGCACCCAGTATTCCTAGGCAGTCTCTCATCTAAGAACTAACCAGGCTTGACCTTGCTTAATTTCTGAGACCTCAGAAGTACAGACACCAGGGTGGTATGGCTGCAGACAAGTAAACATTATGGATAAAAGTAAAATATCAAAAACAAAACAGTAAAAAGAATCAGGAAAATCAAAAATTATAATTAAATTTGTGTCACATTTTTAGGGATTCTAACTTAGATCTATCCAGCCTGTAAAGAGTGCCTACATAGAAATTTCTAAAGAAAATAAATAGGGAACAAAAAAATTAACAAGCATATTCTTCAATTACTTGCATTTCCTATTATTAATATAACCACTTATAAAAGCATGAAAAGAGAGATTTGAATGTAGCTTCTAAAGAAAATTTATTCTCTCAATTAAGGACACTTGAAAGCTAAAGCTAATGAGATGTTATGAAGTCTGGGGTTGTGAAGGCCGCTTAAAGAAAATATTTTTTTTATGGACTTATAAGTCTTCTGAGCGAGCTCTGGCTGGAGTAGCTCTCAGAAGCACTTATTCTTTCCCATAGTCAGAGACTGATGCTTCTTTGTCAAGGAGAGTACCAAAAGGGCATTTTTGTTCCCCCTGAATGTGATGGGAAGTTAACACAGATTGACTATAGGTCATCTGAAAATGCTTGTCTCTTTTATTTTCAATTTTGCTGGGTGGAAATTGCCCATATTTTGTCTGTTTGGCTCCTGTTCCATGGCATTTTGAGTATCTGACAAAATCTTCAAAAGAGTTAATGTTCAGCAAATGTAGAGCAATTTCATCATTTTTCCAGATTTTATCATGTAAATATTTTAGCAGTATCAGTTCTAAAGCCACTGTTACAAATCAGGTTAGCATACCTAGCAAAAATCAATTAAGGCAGGGAATAATTATATATGAATAATTTATGGCTATGGCTAGAATTTTTGTTCTTATAAATAAGATCTCATTTCAAATATTTATACCAAAGAAATCTGCCTCTTGTAACAATCATAAAGCCACTTGGTGTATTATACAGAAGAGAATGATGAAATGAATAAGAAACTGTTCTTTTGAATTTTTATTGTCACCGTTTGAGTGTTATTGTTTTTGAGAAAAATGTGCAGACAGAATCATTAAATGTTTGCTATCATTAATTTGGAAAAAGTAGGATATCAACATGATGGTAGACAAGGAATTCAAAGCTCTGATTCCCCCATAGAAACACCAATTTAGCAATGATTTATAGGCCAAAATACCTTTATGAGAATACACCGGGCAAGCAAAAAGCCAAGAACAGATACACTTAAACATGTTTTTTTAAAAAACAGGCAATTTCACTTTACCTACATTAGGTACTCATCACAAAGTTTACTGCCAGAAAAGAATGCTTTGGTTAGTAACTTCGTTGAGGGCAAAGAGAAGAGTGTAACATAAATACAACATTCCAGCTTTTTAAATGTCTTTCCAGGGGACTGGTTTCTTTCTCCCTGAAACAGATGCTACAGGCATCCAGCATATTTCATGGTAGACACCAGAATGGTGAAAGTGGAAGAGGGGCAGACTGCTGTAGAACCAGAGAACTTGCAGTGCTATGGACAGACATCAGAAAGAGCAAGAAATTATGAGCTCCAGAAGAACAAACCAGCAAGCTACTCTAATTGAAAAACTACATACATGGCTCAGAGAAACATTGTTCCTCTCCCTTCCTAGAACATGAAAAGCTTCAAAGGCCCTCAGAATCTTCAACCAGGCTGACTGCTGAGGATGTTGCCCTGTACAAAGCCAGTCCATAGAGAAGAGGGGTGGGGCGGGGTGGCTGCTTTCCAAAGATCTGAATTCCAACACAAAGTTACAAAACACACAAACATAGAAACAAAGTCTAAATAAAAGAAGAAATATTTACAAACCATTCCCAGAGAAATGGAAATAAGTGAATAACCTAACAAAGAGTTCAAAATAACCAGCAAGGAGATGTTCTATAAGCTCAAGAAAATGACTCATGAAGAAAATGAGAATACCACAAAAAAATTTTTTTTCAAAGAACCAAACGAATTTTGGAGCTGAAGACTATAGTTACCAGACAGAAAACTTCACTAGAGCAGTTTAACAGCAGACTTAAGAATGAATCCAGAAACTCAAAGGCAAGTCATTTGAAATTGTTCAGAGTAAAATAAAAGAAAAAGGAAAAAAGATAAAATGATGAAAAAGACTAATAGAAGCCTAGGGAACTTATGAGACACCATCAAGCAGAACAAATACACATTATGGATTTTGAAGAAGGAGAAAGTATAGAGAAGGAAAAAATTTATTTGAATAAATAAGGGCTGAAGATTTCCTATATCTGGAGAGGAAATGAATACTTGGATTCAAGTAGACTAACGGACTCCAAATATAATCAACCCAAATAAATCCACAATGAAACATATTATAATCAAATTTAAACAGTAAAAAACAATGAATTTTGAAAGCATCAAAAGAAAATCAGCATGTCATATACAAGGGAACACTTATAAGACTACCAATGACCTACTCAGCAGAAATCTTTCAGGCTGGAGGGAGTAAGATGGAATGTTCACAGTGCTTAAAGAGAAAAAGAATTAGCAAGAATATATTCAGTAAAATTGTCCGTCAAAAATAAAAGAAAAATAAAGATTATTTTCCAGATAAATAAACAATAAAGTTCTTCACAAAGGTCCATAAAAAAGAAAATGATATCAAATAAATGTTATACCTTTTAGAAAAAGAACTAAGTCCAAACTTAACAAAAGGATAGAAATAATTGTCAATAATAGGTAATTTAGAAGAAATAGATGAATTTCTAGAAATTTACAACCTCTCAAGATTAAATCAAAAAGAAATAAGAAGCCCTCAAAAAACTAAAAATAGATCTACCATATCAACCAGCTATAACACTATTGGGAATTTACCCAAAGGGAGATGGGTCATCATACCACAGAGACACCTGCATCTCCATGTTCCATGCAGCGCTTTTCACAGTAGCAAGGATATGGAATCAACCAAAGTGCCCTTCAACAGAAGAATGGATAAAAAAAACTATGGTATATATACACAATGGAATACCACTCAGCAATCAAGAAAAATGAAATAAGGTCA